>JAQBSW010004553.1:0-67890 GCA_029291075.1 Eudiplozoon nipponicum
AGGTTATGAAACCATTCAACATAAACATGAAAGTTGTTTCGGTGGTTATAACCTGCCTAGCATTAATCTCGTTCACCACACTCAGTTGCATTTAGAACCACCTCACCATTTATGCAGATGTAAAAAGGAATTCCAGAGAATTAAATTTTCTGTATAATAATGAGTCCTGTTTTTTGTCTAACGTGTATCTTTTAGCATGTATGTATTTATGTGTGTGTTTATGTATGTAGGTATGTATGTCTGTATTTATGTATGTATGTATGTATGTATAGTTGCATGTATGTTTGTACGTATGCATGAATGTGCGTATGTTTATTTGTATGCATATATCTATATACTTATGACTATGTTTTTGCATACTTGTGTAAATGTACGTATGTATTTATGTATTTATGTAGGTATGTATGTGTATAGTTTTGTATGTTATTTTATATGCACATGTGCATGTGTGTATCTATGTGGAATATTTAGGTATACAGCTTTTTCCAATTTAGTGAGTTAATTTTTCTTCCTTAATTATTTCCGGATTCACCACTCAATGCGCTTATTGATGCTGTAAGATACACACAACTTTTCTATTAAAATATCATATTCAGGGTAAAAATCGATAAATACTAGAATGACCTCGCCTTTTAGCATTATTAAGAGCATGTGAGAACCTAATTTCTTGTGTACAATATGCTTTTATGATTTAATCTTATTTGTATTGCTTTGTTTTCAAATAGTACCTAAAAGTAACTAAAAATTAAACAATAAATGATGGTTTATTTTGAGTTATTTGCGGAATGGATAATAAGGATATATTGCTTCAACACTAGTTTCTGTATATTTATTAATGATATCTTCCGTTTTTTTAGTCAGTGCTTAGTTCTCCTGTTTTCTCGGCAAAGTATTTATCATTTTCATTCTGTTTTTCTTACTGATCGAATGATAAAGTTTATTTAAATTTTCGATAAAAAATTTCACGTCCGCGTTCTCATAGTCTTCACGCGTTTATTTTGGTTGCTGGTGTTCTCATTAATAAAGTTCTGTTTTAATTAATTAATGAGTGACTGCATAAAAGGCCAATTTGCAACGCATTTCCATTTAGCTTTCCAGTGCAATGTTTCGCTCTTTAATTTTCCAATCAAACCTGATGGTCAGTGTTCAATTTGGACAGGCATAGGATAGTAGCACAAATCGCTGATACGAACTATTGCGAACTTTTTGGATGACATTGTGATTATTTTTGATTAAATTTATAGTATAACCATTAACAGAAACTTTAGATACTATCTTTATTATTGGCATAATTAGTTATGCTATTTACGGATAATTATTAAAAAATAGTATCTGTCTAAACAACTAACAACTATTTACTAAATGTTTTATAATGTACGCATTTATACATTTGTAAATGCTTGCATGCATTTCTATAACTTTATATATATATATATATATATATATATCTCTCTTTCTGCTCTTATATATGTATCTGAAAAAGAAGAGTAGATATTAATGCTAGATTATAAATATATACTAGTATTAGTTTGTACACAAATGAGTAATGAAGACCTGCATATCTACACTGCTTACTGCCAATGTTGGTGCCTAATCGCTACTTACTCGTGAGTAATAAAAAGTGCATGAACAACTATCGTACATATTTTCCATCGAATCAAATTAGCTAAAGGAAAACTGACTGTTAAATCTGTCTTTTTTTTGTATTTTCTTCATGTAGATGGGATTTGGACCGTGGGCATACGATATAATATCACCAAAAGTTGTTTTTTCTTTAACCTTATTGTTGCCTCCTAGAGCGAATATATATATATATATAACATATATGCTATATATATATATATATATATATATATGAGACAGAGTAGATATGCGTGGAAGTATTTTACATACCCAGGCCTATTTTTTTTTACTTGTTAGCAGGTAGTGAATATGCAGTCTTTTTCTAACAGAACTCTGCGTGTAGACCAAATATTATTTATAGATTATAATTATTATTTTGTATTATACTTGTTAGAGGAGCTACATTATAATTCTTGGTTTGAATGTGGATCTGCGAAATATGTTTCATTATAAAGCCAGCATAAATTGCAGCTCACTGCCTGATTTGGTAAATATGGCTTTTGCCAGCCTTTTTTGTGGCATATATTTCAATAATATTCTCAATTGCTAAGGAAAAACAACGTCAATTAGGAGTTTTGAGTGGAGATGAAGGAAGTTTTTTATTGATTAAATATGGTTAAAATATGATTGGTGCTAATCTGAAGTAAACTAACTTTATTTCAATAAATAACTAAGCATTGTTTCACTACCTTTTAATTGGAAAATCGACATTTATTCTGACAGAGTTGATTTTATTTTGATTAGAAAAAATATGTTTTTACTATTTAAAACTTTTCTTCTAAGCAGCTTCACGTTTTTTCCAACTGATTATCTTTTCTTTTTAATTAGGGTCTTTAATTCGATCATTGAAATAGTGGCTGCTTAAATTTCAAGTTTCACCAACGTTAGCGTTTATGACCTCGGCCCCTATTTGCGCAGGCACACGTGGCGTATAGCAGTGCAACGTTTATAAAATGGCTACTTTGTAGTATTGCGGTATATATATATATATATAAGCGCCAACGGGGCAGTCTATCATCTTCTCCATAAAACACAATAAACGCGACCATTTGTTTCACAATAAATCATATATCGACAAAAGGATTATTACTCAAATGTTTTCACTTTGAGATTCGTTTGTAATCAAAATCAAGTTTCAAATGAGTGTTAATCACATTGCTCGTGATGAAATAAATCAGTCAACCCAAGGTCACCTTACTTACTTTTTATATACAATGAAGAATTAATACAAACACCAGATGAATGTTCGCAAAAAATTACTTTACGTAAATAGAAACTCTTATTAATTACGAGTATAACTGCTAAACTGAAAGTAGTGTTCTGTATATTCTTTAAGAATAACCGTTCTGCATATATATATATATATATATATATATATATATATATATATATATATATATAGTAGAACAGCTTACGATGGTAGGTACATGACTAACTAACCGTATGTAACCTTTAAAATAATGTATAATATTTAAACTAAAGTGTAAGAATATTGCGCATTGAATAATCGCCTTATTGTGCATACAATTTTATTTATATAAATAGAATATAAAGTACCTAGGCTTCAAGTATATTTTATTAACCGGCGATACTTTTTTCTATTAATTTTATTGTGTAACAGCTAGGATCATTTTAAAGATTCACAACTGTCAAATTAATTTCTTGTCAGTTCGGAACGATGAATCAACCCAAACTCAGGTTTTTATCAGCCATTTTATGCTTGCTTCCGATATGTCGTTTTATCCAATGGCCATTTATCAATTAACTCATTAGAGCTCTTGCGTCTTATTGATTAATTTTTAGAACGTTAGACCTGTTGTCCCAGGGTGTTATCCTTTGTGAGTGCAGGGCTCTGTTTAATAATTTCCATCTCTGTTCCATCTAATATATGCTCTTAATTATAGATTTGTTTTCATACTTTGGTTCTTTTAAACTACCCTTATTACAAATTATTCAAATCTCCCCATACTGTAGACTTAACGATGAAATCTTACATGCTTGAAGGAAATTATTTTGGCGCCCACGAGTGGAGCCAAAATGGTTTTTACTGGCTTATAATACCGTGGTAGCATATATTTATATATTTATATATTTATATATATGCATAAATATATATAATGGGACATTATAGAAAATGCGATGTTCTAACTTTCACTCATTTTTGCCTTATATCTGTCCTGTTTTATTCAATAATTACTCCTTATGGTTTTAAATATATATATATATATATATATATATATATATATATATATATCCTTTGAATGATATTAGAAGAGACAAGATAATAATCTTTATTTTGCATTGGGCTTGTTGAGTTCATCTGTTGGCACCAGAAATGTTTATGCATTTTTTCTCTAAAGCAATCCTTTTTCATATACGAAACTTATCTAATATGTTTAAAATTGGAGCTATGCGTTACCCCTACTTTTATGAATTGATTATACTTTCTTTTGGGTTATTACAGATGCTATTACTGTTACTTTTGCGCCTTGATTTGCCTCGGAAATTATATTATTCTATTTTAACAGTTTGTTTTATACCTGGAAATTTTGCAGCGTAATTGAAGGTGTTTTCTGTAGAAGGCACTTTAGGTCCTCGCGTTACTGTACAGCGTGCTAATATATCTTTCGTGTATGAAGATAGTGCATGTGTCCTAGTACTTGTGATTGCTATTCTGTTCGACGTTCGGTTAAATACAATGGGATTGGTGGTTACTTCAAGCTTGCAAACTTTATATAAAAGAATAGTTACCACCACCCGCGCAATCAATGATTGTTTGATGGAGCATGTTATTTAGATAGTTTTCTCGAATCTTGGATTTAAATAGTAGGTCGACACCTTTCAAAATTTTCCATTGCTACTCTGTCCTTCATGGTAAATTTGGTAGTGGTATCTATTTAATCTTTTAATGTTTATTCTAGTCATCGAAATCGTGTTATAATTTTCTTTTTTCTCCTTTATTTTAACTCCTGTGCTTGTTTTATTTCAAAAAATCATCCATGACTGGCAGACATAACAAGCCCTATCTGGTTATACATTTATCCTTGGATGTTTTAAATCAATTTATTTCTGCTTTTTCCATGTCATTCACACAAAGTGTAGCATCTCGTTTTGACCTGTTCCTAGGTGCAACTTTGTATATTTTCCTTGCAAGAAAACGATTGACATAGTATGCATGCCAGTCCTACAAGAGTTATTGTATTTCATTTTGAAGATATTCTTTAGTCGACAGCACTATAACACTTATACAGGTATTTGTCTTTTTCCAAGATGCCTACAACCAATTGCACGCGGTTGTGTGATAAATGGAGAAATATGTCGATGAATATAACGAAAATGGTAATAGCCACGCTTATGTTTACCTGCCTTATGTTCAGGACCTGTTTGAATTCGTTATATAAAGTTTACATTTAACGACATATCGAATGCTTTTTTCCGTTACCTTTGCAAAAATTCAATTTAAATATATGCATTTCCCTCTGAACTTTGTTTTGTTAGCTGTGGGTGTTCTACATTGGAAATTTAGCAATCTTAGTATTATTAGGATTTGTCTAGCTATTATAGGCTGATTTAGCATGGTAAAATTGAATAGCAGATGATAAATAATATATTTCTATGCAGTGTATCCGAGGCAGCTACAAACTCATAAACGATTGTCAATTTTCTTCCTTTCTTCACACAAAAATATTATAATAGCTACGCGTGCTGCCGAAAGTTATAGGATGCAACTAACTGAGTGCGGATATTTTGTTGATTAAATAGTGTGGAGTTGAAGGTACCGCTTTTTGAATTTCCGCTGGATAGAAGCAAGCACAATTAGCTTCCTTAGTGCGTTTTTCCACGGTATGTAATTTTAAGTATTTCTGATGATATTTCCCCAACAATTCGTCGTATAAACTAAGATATTCTCAGATACTTCCTCCGCTTGTGGCAGGTTTCAAAATGCACAATGGAGTATATATATATATAAGCACAATGAACTATAGTTCAGTAAATCACTAAACTTTTGTAAGCACACAATTAACGCATAAATATATACTATTTTGCGTATTTTCTTTCTTCTATTGGACTAATTCCATAAATTGCAGTCACGTGATTCGAGGCTAAAGCATCATAAATTATTTATGCACAAGGAAGTTGAATCGACATGTCTAGTATGAATTTAGTACTGAATTTATTTACTCTTCATTAGGACAAACTCTTAATGACTGTAGAATATATTGAATAAAAATGTTGCCGTGTTGAACTCTTGTCTGGATGGTGCTATATGATGATTAATACTGATTCCGAGAAAATTACCGTGAACAGACGTGTAATTTTCTTAAAAGAACATTTGTTCCGCGGGCGATGATAATTACTTTTAATCAAGTTTGCCATCTTGATGTAAAGACCAGTCCCATTATGCACATATATTTTTAAAGTAGAAACAAAGCACTGTATAGTGGAGTGCGACAATTCATCAAGTAGATCGGTTTCGTCCTTATTGGGAACTCTTGACGTACTGACAAATATTTGCAGCGGACAGGACTCGCACCTGGACACGTCTGCTTCGAAATTTTTTGATCTTACTACTGAGCCAGTCTTGCTTCTTCTACATCATGCAATGCTTAGTTGATGCTGAAAAATGCATGTCTATAATGGGATTGGTGTTTACATCAAGATTCCAAGTTTGATTTAAATATAAGTAGTTTTCTTTTTTTTGGTTTACTGATTATAAAGTTCCATAAACGGGTTTACTTAATACACTGATTTGCGTCGGAACATCTTTTAAAAGCGTTGCTGTTTATTTGATTGAATACCTGAAGAAGACCGGAATCTGGATGCCAACATTAACTTGTATATAATTAAATTTCTTTTGGTAAAGCAGATTAAATTGTGCCGGATTCTGTGTGGCTTGCGTAGAAACCTGATTACTATGAAGATTAATTGAGTCACAAGATGTTTTTATATAATATTTCGCTCTTCAATGTTCATCTTCAACGCATGACGAGAGCTTACTAACGAGTATCAAACTGTAATTTATATGTAAGACATGAAATATAAGAAATTTGGCCTTCGTCTCTTATTAGCTAACACACGCGTGTTTGAATTTGGAGATATTAAGAAACGAATAAAGGCCAAAACAAAATAATTTGGCTGTAAAGGTCTCTTATCGCTATAAAAATTCATTGTTTGCATTAGATAGGAAAAATAGTTGAGTTGAACACATTGATCATCTATCAGACTATGTTTGGAATTATGTAGCTATAAGCTTAGCAATATAATCTAATCAGCAATGCAATTGGTTAAGATTCAATTAATGAACATTTTTTTAAATGGGCAATATTAACAAACTAGCCATGTCCGAGCTCTGATCGCGGCAAATTATGGACAGTACATGATAAGTTCCCAGTAAGGACGAAACCGGTCTATTGGATGAATTGCCTTTTCCACACAATACAATTCTTAGCTTATACTGGCAAATGTATGTGCATAATGGGCCAGGTGTTTATACCTAGATTATAACCTTGATTATAGTAAATGCTATCACCGCCTGCGTAACCAATGATCATTAAATTATATAATTGTTCATTTCAATACCGCTTCCCCATGTAGTTTGGTGTTTGTTCAATGATGGCAATTTGGGGATCGTTGGTCTAAAGCAGTGGCATATGAGCTCCAAATCAAAGAAAGGCTAACTGAGAAACATTAGTTGGTATAATACATACCTGCATAAATATTAGTTCTCCGCAACAAAAATTAATTAACTATTATATGTTGTATTTAATGATGTCATGCTTAACGCGAAATGTGATAACTGATATTGATGAAGGCCAGAATGTATGGATTTACTGGAGTAACAGGTGTTCAGAAATATTTTTAATTCTCGATTTAGGTATACTATAGCATACATTGATATCCATCATGTTAGTACCATGTACCGACTTGGAAACCATAGTGTTAGTACCATGTACCTTGCCGGTACTATAATGTTGGTATCGATTACTAACACAATAGCCATAGTGTTATTATCCTTTACAGACTCGGTATATATATTATATAGTGTGAGTTAGCGTTGAAGTCGCATTGTCCAGTCTACGATTTTAGCTACTCTAATGCAGGTTTACACATTCGAAACGCGGGGAAAACTGATACTGCGGTAGCTAGAATTGCTCATGTCACAAGATCACTCATCCAGTAGTTTATAAAAAATTCCTTTCCTCAAATTTAAGCAATTAGCTCGTGCATGTTATTTAAAAATGTAAGTTTCCGCAGAAGCATAGGCGCAACTAGTTGATTTTTTGACATATGTATTCATTTAAGTGAACGTATATTCTGGAAGAATATTGGCGGCTGCCTGTTAAGGAATTTTGGTTGGATTCTTGCAGCCAAGAAACTGTGATAAGATCTATTGGTTTGACTTGTTGAAAAACTGTTGAACGCTCCGGCGCTTCAAGCTTAAAGCAACCATCGTTTGCTTCTCTTATTGCGGTTGAACTCAGTAGGATGAAAAGCTACCATTCCATCTGCATGGTTCATATCGTTACGACTTATGGCAGGTTACCACCTGTATTGCTGGTGGCAAATTGAGTTCTCCGCACTCACGTTAATATTACAGACACGGTTGAAGAACCTGGTGTTATTGTTAAAGGTGCATGTGGCCAGGCTCATCTTCCTACACCACTGCTGCCCGAAAGGACTTCACTTAGCTTAGCGTTGAAGTCACTGTCAATCGCTAGGATTTCAGTAGGTGTTCAAAGCCAAAGGCAAAATCTAAAAGCATTTATAAGAAATCTTCATTGTTTTATTGGCAGAATGGTCTAGGATTATGGCTTCTATGTTTACGAAGTTGGGAACTAGTTCGCCTATGTGATTCCCAGTAAAGACCAGACGGAAATTTAAAGCTGTTTAACCAAGTTAGGCTCTGGCTGCAACACTGGATTTCAGAAAAGCAATATTATACCCACATAGACCATACGCATTATGATGGGTATCGAATAGCATTTATTCCTGTGAACCGTTGTGGAGGGATTAAATCTACTATAGACTCCTGGAGACATGAGACCTGCATTCCGAGCTTATGAAGTTCGGCGACCGTATGAGACTGACTAACGTTTTAAGTGAATTTCCTCACTATCCGTGACCTATTTAATAAGCTAACTTTTGGCTTAAATGTCACAAAGTGATCAGCAAAGGTATCTGAAAGACCACCATACGCATTTTGCGTGTTTTCTTCGCACTCAAAACAAGGTGCATCGTTATTCACATTCTCGTTAATATCGCTGTAACTTGTGCATGCGCGCACCTAAGGCACTAACCAACGTCTCATTAATGCTTTTTAAAGTTAGCAATTACGTTATTTACACTCTGACGAGTACACGACTATATTCGTAGTTCCCCTAAGTCAATTTCCGAGCTTTCACACCGGAGGCCCCCATTTCTGGCTTGCCTATAGAAGTTTTACGTTCATTCTCTCTGCGGAACTCAGACATTGTGGTGACCCTTTTCATACGAAGTTCTGGCCTACAGTGAAGCCTCGTTTATCGTGGTAGATAGATTCTAAGACCGGATGCGATAGCTGAAAATCCGCGAACTAGGTACACCATATGTACAGTACTTATTTAATATGTATTCAGACTTTTAAGACCTGTTAACAAAACACTCTATTACAGGACATATATTTACGGTACCCTAATCTAAAATAGGCACAAATATTTAAATATTAGAATATTAAAGTAAAAGAAATATTGTTTTACATTTAAATACTATTTGTTGCGAAGAGCTAATATATATGCAACTATGTATTAGGTGTTGCGAACCTAGTAACAGATTAGTTTAGTTGTGACCAGAAGGATAAACCAAGGGCAGCATGAACGGAAAGTATAATCTCAGGCACAGTCGTTTCGTGCTTACTGGCGACTCATCAGTAGGAACTGAATTAATTTGGTAAATAGCTAGAAACGCAGGAGGGACAGGATGACCATCTTGTAGCTGGATAATATATTTGGCGATATCAGTCATTTTCATGTGTTAAATCGTAATATCACTAAACAAGATCACTTGAATGGGAAAAAAAATCAGATATTCTAATGGCAAACAGGGTTCAGTAGAGAGGTTTGTTTTATTCTGCCTAATTAGCAATCTATTTTGCAAATCGCCGGAAACCGTAGTGCTAGTACTATGTACCTTTTCGATACAATAATGTTGGTATCGGTTACTAACACAATATCCATAGTGTTAGTAACCTTTACAGACTCGGTATATATATTATTAGTGTGAGTTAGCGTTGAAGTCGCATTGTCGTAGACTTTAGATGATGTTAGCTTCACTATTGCAGGTTTACACATTCGTCTAGGAGATTGTACCGTCCTATTATTCAAAATTCTTCGACCAAATATATAGTGGTTAAGGGGCGTAATACCGGCTCCTACTGATGAGTCGCCAGTATTGTTTTACATGTTAGAATATTATAGTTAAAAAATGACAAATTCTGAGTAAATAGCTGTTAATGGAATTAAAAAAATAACTCTGATCGTCATATATCGCGACTATTTTCGACATTATATATATTTTTTCTTATTTTCTCATATAATATAATGAAAAAAAATCCGCGAAGTAGAGAATGTTCACTGTATACAGTATGGAATCTTTATTGTTTGTATTTGTCATGCTTTTATGTAGCCTATAAAATAAGTCTTGGTTGTCTTATCCTCGTTGGGATGATTGATTTGTATTCAATGTCAATAACATGGCACCAAGAGGTGACGAGGTACAGCTTCTTTTCTTACTCAAAGTTCGCACTCGGTCCGATTTCTGTTTTTACAAGAAAAGAAAAAACATACAAGACCTGAATTGACTTGGTTGTCAGGGCCTATTGGACACACTTACCCTAAGGGCATTGATAGTGTCATAAAAACAAGCCGGAATATTGGCCTCAATCAATTTATAGTTTAAGAGCAGCAAAAACAGTAAACAATAATCAATTGCGCACACTGACGATCATCGATATGCATTATTCGGGCAGTAAAATAAAGTTATATTTGCTCTAATATACTGTCCTTAAACTTGATTTAATTAAGTTTTATAATAGTTAATGCAATCAATGGTTACTGTAAAGATAAATTATATCACATTTTAATTATCATTAGTTGCTGAAAGGTGGTAGAAATTTAAAAGTCAAGTTTGCGAAATTTAGATAAACGCCAATCGTATTTCATTTAAAAAGTTGTAGACCATGACAACACTACCTTCAGTCGCACGTATTGACGCATTGCAACCTTCAGTGATCATCTTCAGAGTACAACGGAAAACTTAATCAGGATCAAACCGGAATATATACAAGATATAGAAGATCAGAGTTGCGGCTGTCACTGCTTGTAGTTCTTCACTCAATGTACTTGAGTAGAAAGGAAATTGCGCAATTTCTATGCATTCACGGTCATAACATTTATTTAGCTATCGCCAAAATTCAATAAGTTATTCAATTATGCAGACATTAATTGCGACGGTGATGAAAATTATCACTTAAATAAAGTTTGTGAACAATAGATTATTACTAATCACACATTATTTCTAACTAATCACACAATAGAGGAGAAATACTGTCAAATACCTGTGCTGGCTATTTTTTAATTTCCATGCTCATCATCAGGGCGCTGACAAATGAGGATCGAAAATTCAATTGATATATAAGCTAAGGAAAATTAGATTTGCGACGCACGGCTCAAGTGGTCTCGTATATAACGTCTTTCAGAAGACATCTACGAGTGAAAGACGCGCCTCTTCTTTCTATAGCTTAGACATGCATTGCCATTTCATTATCGCTATTCAGTTTGCCTACGTGCTCTACTGATTAACATGGCAAGTCGAAATGTATAACTTCATGGGAGTGATGGTTGTTTTGCTATGTTGTTCGACGACTGGTTAAATACAATGGAATTGGTGTTTATATTAAGCTCGCAAACTTGATTTAAAGAATTGTTAACGCCACCCGCGCAATCAATGATTTTTTAACTGTATTATATATTTATATATTTGGCGAAAGCGGCAAAGGTTCATGTTCGTCACTACATAAAAATTATGTAGCCGATATTTTCAGTCCAGCATAATTTTTTTTTAAATTGATATTTTGCTTTAATTACATACGCATGTCGGTTTGATCCTCGATAGTCAGTTTGCGTCGAGCTCCGATGATAATCATGGAAGGTTGAGAAAAACCTCGATGCATGTGACTTACGGTAAATTTGCTATCTTGCGCGATTGGTAACATCGTATAAAATTTGTGTTTGTCTCAGCTTTGTAAAAGTTTACTGGAAAGTAAAACTTTCAGGTATCGCCCTGACCTGTGGCTTCCTGTACTTGGCTAATAAACTTTCGTATCAACATAATTCATAGGAAAACTGTTAACTCAGATTAGGATTAGCTGAAAATAAATACGATGAAAACCGGTAGAATAGTCATAAATGGTCTGGTGCAGTGTAGACTGTATCAAACTATTTATTAGCCGCTTCAGATTTTATAAACGCCCCATGAAATGGAAATGATTAACTGAATTCAATGCAGGCAACATTTTAATTTAATTTTTTGTCGTTTTATTTTATTTCTGAATTCGATTAACCAGTTTTTATTGTACATATTATGCTTGCCTCTCCGTGGTTTAAATCGAATTTTGTATTCGTACTCGACTGAAATTTATTTTACTTCAATCTACTTCACCTTCTATCGTACAAAACGCAGATTTCAGATTTAATTCTGGACACCTTTTTGTCAATTTTATAATATATTTTAAATATTGCTTAATTTGTGTTTGTCTTTGATCAAAATTCGCTTATAACCTTGTAACGATTTAAGTCTGACTCAGTGTTCGATACGGTGGTTTGAAGAAGACTGTCGTTAAGATTTATCCTGAAAAGGATTTTAAATCGAAATATTAGGATGAACATTCGATGTGCAATAAATGAAAAAAGTGTCAAATTCTACTGATTTAACAAACAATAGAAAGTACAACAACGATACTGCCAACCATAATATAATTCCTTAATTGACTGCCTATAAAATGAAAAAAACTATATACATGCTTAGAATAAAGAACATAATTTCAATAATGTAAACAACTGTTGGTGTCTCTTAATCAATGAAAGCTGAATAAATATGGTTTACAGTTCGAAAGGATGTGAAAATGTCTGCTTTAAAATTGTAAAAACTAAATCTGCTTTCGTCTTTTGCGATTAATGCCTATATGTTTGAAAATATTTATTGTATTTAAATCAAGCCTTGCGTGATATTGTGTGAAAGCTCACTATTCTACTCATGCAGAGGCGTTTGTAAACACAGGTTTGAATTCGGAGATACTAGGAATCAAATAAATAGCAAAACAAGTGAATATTACAGTTAAATAATCAACAAAAGTCGCATTAAGCTATAAAAATACATAGTCTTAAATGAAAAGAAGAAAATATATGAATTGAACACTGTGATCATCTATCAGTCCACATTTGGAATTATGCAGCTTTAAGCAATCAATAAAATCCAATCAACACTGACATTAGTTAAGATTCAATTAGTGAACATTTTTTTAAATCGGTAATACTAGCATACTAGCCAGGTTCGAGCTCTGTACACGACAAATTCTGGTCGGTACTTGATGAGTTCCCAATAACAACAAAACCGATCTACTGGACAAATTGCCTTTACCACACTAAACATTGCTTGATTTATACTGAAAAATGAATATACATTACGATAATCAATGTTGCGGTCTTGATATAAGCACCTGACACATTAATTGCTTACATACGTCAGTATAAGCTAAAAACTGTATAGTGTAGAAAAGGCAATTCACCCAATAGAACTGTTTCGTCCTTATTGGTACTGGCCAGAATATGCCCCGGACAGGGCTCGAACCTGGGCACATGAATATACATAATGGGTCAGGTGCTTAGAGTCAGATCAGATCTTTGAATATAGTAACTGTTGTCATTTCCTGCGCAATTAATATTCGTTTAATTATACAAATGTTCATTTCTACACCGCTTTCCTTGTAGTGTGGTGACTGTTCAATGATGGCATATTGGGGATCGTTAGTTGGTCATATATGCTCCACCTAAAGGACAGGCTAACCGAGAAACATTTGTTAGATTATTACTGAAAAATTGTGTGTAGTGTACGGCAGGGTGGCTCAGTGGTTAGAGCACCAGACTCCGAAGCAGACTTGTTTGCGGCAGATTGTAGCCAGTACGCGATGAGCTCTCAATATGACGAAACCTGTCTACTAGAGTATTTGCCTTTTTCACACAATACAGTGCTTAATTTCTATTGACAAATAAATTTACATAATGCAACAGGTTTTAATATCACAATCGCAACTATGATTTGATTAATATTAGCATACCTTTCACCAGAATATTTTATCCAAAAGCAAACGACTTTGGAAAAAATTAAAATAGATCTTTTTCTCCATTGTCATCGCTGAAGGTCATGATACTTGTTGTCCGTCCTAATATCGATGTGAATAATTATTAGTTTTTTTAATTTTTATCCATATAATTATTTTCGTTGCTAATATTTTGATCTATTTAACAGTCAATCTATCTCTATCTTTTCATTTGTCCTTATATTTGACTTCGCTCTATATACATCCCTTAGTTGGTCAGTGTTTCTATTTACTCACTTTTTACAATCTATTTATTTGTCAATTTTGTTATCCTAATATATTTCCCTTTGTATACATCTTTCATTTTGTCTGCATTCCCATATTTCTTCAGCAGTTCTTTTGTGACGATAATTTATGTGTCAGCCAATACAGCCATTAAGTCTTCCATGTTGCAAAGCATCATTTTATCTTCTTCCCTGTTCAGAATAATTTGCCTAATATAAATAATTCAAGTTAAAGTTATTCAACTTAGCGTAGTTCTGATTTTATTTTCTGATCTTTGCTGTATACGACTTTAGAATAACCGAAAATGATTTACCAGGCGTCATTTTCAGAATTTATTTTTGTATTTGAATTACCCAAAATTTTACGCTAGAATAGGAGTCGCTAGCTAAAATTTAATTTACTGTGCATCAAGTTCGCTAAATTGATTAATATGATGGTAATTGTGGTACCTCACAGGCATATCATAGTTTGTGCATCCTACGTAGATTCTTAGTTCATGTGCATTTGACATTAACTTTACTTTTTTGTGCGACCATTTTATTTCCAAAAGCTTTGTTTATACTGAAAAATTTATATGCATACAGGTAAGTCAATTAAACAATCATTGATTGCACTGGTAGTGGTAAAAATTCGTAAATCAAATTTGCGAGCTTGAAGTAAACACCAATGCCATTGTATTTAACCAGTCGTCGAACAACATCAAAATGGCCGTCAGTTGCATGTACTGACGCATTTCAACCATCCATGTTCATCATCTGAGTACGAGAGCAAACTGCCCAGCTACATATATATATATATATATATATATATATATATATATATATATATATATATATATGCATTGCGGTTGGATCCTTGCTAGTCAATTTACCGTCGAACTCTGATAATGATCATGGAAGGTCGAAAGTCGACAGCACGTGTGAGAGACAGTAGTTTGGCTGTTGTTCGACAACTGGTTAAATACAATGGGATTGGTGTTTAATTCAAGCCCACATACTTGGTTTAAATAAATTTATATACACAATGGGACTGGTGTTTACATCAAGATTGCAACCATGCTTAAAATTAACCCTTCTGCTATGTATTCTTATCTTTACAGAAAACGGCATTTGACCTATTCAAATCAGTTTTTTAATCTAGCTTGCGCGAAATATTGACCACGAATATTTAAATATAACATCGAAGAGGACGCTTGTATGAATCCTAAAAATATATTTCGTTCGGTTAATATGAATGATGTTCAAGAAAGCAGAATGTTGCCTCATCTATCATAACGTTTTAATGAATTATTTTGCACCGAATATGTGCCAGGATAGGTGGTTAATTTTCATTATTTCTTTAATCACTAAATAAATAGAAAAAAAATAGTTCAGCTAGATGTCGAAATACATAACGAAACCCCAGTCATTTGCATCTGCTGACACATGTTAACATTCTTTTTCCACCAAAAGAGCACAAAGGTAGACCCAATGATAGATATCGTCCTGCAATAAACTTCCACAAAATTTGATTACAACAACATTAAGTCCCAATTACGCTATAAATGGATTGATAGGCAAGACTTACTTTCATATATATATATATATATATATATATATATATATGAGAGAGATAGAGAGAGAGAGAGAGAGCTAAATAAACCATTTATGGATACACGAATTTTTTATGAAGCAAGTGTGTACATCATGGTTTAGAAAAATGGCATAATATTTTCGCCACTACTTAAATCTGGTACATTGCGTAGTCAATTACTTTGAAAGCAATGGATATGCCATTGAGTTAAATCTAATAATTTATACAGCAAAAAAAACTAGAAGCGGAAATCCTACTATGCACAGGCGCGCACAAACGCACAAACAATAACCAGCTTGTATTTAGCACAAAACAGCTTCCGTTGAACGTAATTGATTTTCCTTTGTTGCTACGACGCCTGATTTGCAGAGGGATTTTTTATAAACAATGTGCTCACTTATTGTGTAAACATTCTCCCCTATGCTCGCTGTGTTTAGTCTAAATTGCCATTGAATTCGACTTAGTAATATGTTAGTTCGGCTTACATTTATTTAAATAATCATAGCTCGCACTAAAAGTGATTAATTTAATAATATTAGTCAATAGTTGACGCCATTCCATGGAGTGGCAATGGGCAGTTCGTTAGGAAGTCGAACAGCTGTTGCCTATAAGTTCTCTTTTAGAAAATATCAAAACTTCATCCAATTATTGAAAAATACTTGCATACTTAACTGAGGTGTGCTGATGATACCATCATAATTATCAATAAAGATGTAGAAACTTATGACATGCTTGAAGATTTCAATACCATGGACTGTCACGGTCAGTTTATTTGCAAGTGCGAAAACCCAGAGTCTAGCGAACTGCCTCGCTTGAGATAATGCTTTGGAGACAGGAAGATGGCTGTCTAAAGAGGAGAATATACCGAAAGCAGACTCCGGTTGCAAATTGCATTCAACTAAAAGAGGTGTACCAGTTTCCAAACAGAGGCACTATATATGCAATTTGTTCTATGGAGTAAAAAAATCTGTTCATAATAGTTTCATTGCTGAGAACTGAAGGTGCAAACTGGCGGCAGGGTGGCTCAGTGGTTAGAGCACCAGATTCCGAAGGACACCTGCCCAGGTTCGAGCCTGTCTGCGGCAAATTATGCACAGTACGTGATGAGTCGCCAATTAGGATGAAACTGGTCTACTGGATGAATTTCCTTTTACACGTTATTAAATGCTTCGTTTATACCGACAAATGTTTGTACATAATGGATCAGGTTTTTGTATGAAGATCGCAACCTTGGTTATATTAACTGCTATCACCACCCGCGCAAACTATGTTCGTTTAATTCTATAAATGTTAATTTTAATACCACTTCCCCAGGTAGCGTGGTGTCTGTTCAATAATGGCAGATTTGGAATCGTCAGTTGGAATTTTGGTGGCATGTGTACTCCAACTATAAACTAGGCTAACTGAGAAACATGTTATTATATAATTAAAAAATAGTGTGTAATGTGCGGCAGGGTGACTCAGTAGTAAGAGCACTAGATTCCGATGCAGACTAGCCCAGTTTCGAGCCATGTCCTTCGGAAATTCTTAACAGTACGTTGCGAGTTCCCAATAAGGACGAACCCGGTCTACTGGATGAATTGCCGTTGCTACACGATAAAATTCTTAGTTTATACTGAAAAATATATGTACATAATGGGACAGGTGCTTATATCAAGATCGCAACCTTGACTGCTTTATTTTAAATTTATTTTACAATACATGATCTATTTCTCAGATTTAAATAATAACATAACATTGGATGGAAGAGATAATAAAGGTTCTGCCACGTTTCCTAAGCAGCGCTGAACGTACTTTGTATCGGAGGCGCATAACAACATTAGTCAAGCTTGAGCTTTTTATATTAATTTATCCACGATATTTTGGCGCATTCCTGGTGCGTGCCGGTTGGTGCCATATATGATTTTACCAACGTGAAATCGAACAAAATATAGAAGTGGATTTAAAATTGACTGCGTAATCTTTATTATATGGTTTTTTATCATTTCGATTAGAGTTACATTCATGATTTTCTTAATGTTTGTATTTGGACTAGGAATGTTTTGATATTTTATCCATGTACAGACACCACAATTTGGTTCATATTAAATTTTTATGTACAACAATTTGGCCTAAATTGGTGTTATACTGAATTTTTGCATAATTATCTAACAAAGACGACACAAATTTTCGTAGCAAATTTCGCCACCTAAATAGATCCAATTAGATTTTTTGATGCTACACCGATAAATTAACCTCAGTGCTTTATGTCAACTTACAATGGAGCCGGAAATTTCTTATCTTTTAATGTATAGTAATTGAAGTTTATTTACTATTGAACATTATTGTTAGCTCTACCTGCTATGTTTAATTTATCAAATCTGGGCGTAACCATGCTTCAGAAATTACATTGTCTCTAAAAACAAATTATTTTTAATCATGTGTCTTTTGAGCATCGACTGTGATCATTTAGAACACAAGCAAGTTATTTGTCAAATTGAGTTTAACAACAATACCGCCAGAAAGACTTCCCGAAGGTACAGAAGCGTGCATAGGCGTTAAGCGAAAAAAACTTGTGTCTTTGGTATGGCTAGAATTTTGGCGATGTTTTTATTACAAGTTTTTTATCCTGAATCTTGTGACTGATCAGTGTGGTGGTATAGCCAGACAGGGCTTACTGCCTGGCTTAACTAACGTTACGATACTTTAGGTGCATATAAATAAATGCATCGTTGGGCAGATATACACCTTTCACCACCCGGTTAATTCAACGTTATATTTATGTGTTAGTTTTTATTCCTTCTGTTGAACCTTGATCTTATACCTATATGCACTGTATGTGTATTTAGTTCAAGTAATTTGTAAATTAAGTTCATCATCCAGGTAGCATAGGAGGATAAATGTGCTATAAAATTTTTATTCGTGGTTTCCCGTGTGAACTTTGGACTAATTGTATATATTGTTGTAATTTAATTATTTATCAATTCATGAATTTATTTATATCACCTGCGTGGCCGTAATGGCGTAGAGATATATTTGCGTGGACATTATTTATTTAATTTGCGTTTGTTGTCATTTATAGGTAGGTATGCGTATACATTGTGTGCTTTTATGTGCACGAGTATCCATATTTAGCATAGTTAAATTCATTATTTACGGCATTAATAATATTTTTTTAAATTTTCTATGATCATGTACTGCTTATCGAGAGTTACTGTCCACAAGAACTTTAAAATGAGGCTATATAATTCAATCATAATCTGTATTATTATCTCCAAATTGTATAGTAAATACCGCTTTGTTTGTCTTGACATGTTGTGGAACTGGAAGGCCGTCATTCTAGCCGTATTGGGTGAACAATAACGCCGGTGCTATTGTATAAACCCGGCTTATATTTATAAATATATATATATATATATATATATATATATATATATATATATCAGATAATAGGTATGAGATGGCTATAAAATGCTGGAGAAATTTGTGATGATTCAACAAGCGTTGATCAATAAGTCCATAATAATTAAACTTGCTTTTCTGTTATTGGGTAACACTATCATCAGTGGGAAAATGGGAAAAGCAGGCCTTAAGATGGATATCTAGTTTCAATATCGCATAATTTTGCCAAGCCAAATGTAAACCAGATACGTAGTTTAACTGGATTAGCTCTTACTAACTGCACCTCAGCACTGGTTTGCAAATCATATTTGATACAAAGTGCATCGTGAAATAATTATATTACCAAATAAAAAAGTGGTTATGGCGATTGCAATGTGCATTCACGCAATTAATTGCATGTTATTTTAACAGATTCTACTGATGTGGGCGACAGTGTCCAATCAATCCATTTACGACACTCACAATGGTCGTTATACTGCTAATGAAATAAGAAGCACGGTTACGCAATGCTTCAACTCTGCATTAAGCATTTTATTTCAATGATAATTTTTTTGCCGGATATGCGGATTACTTACACAATTGTAAATTTCGATATAATTAAAATATCAAAAAAAATCGAAAAATAATATATTGATTTCATTGTGTTTAACCAATCGTCGAACAAAATAGCAAAACATAATGACGCGTTTCGACCTTCCGTGATCATCATCGCAGTGACTGACGGTAGTTTTGCTATGTTGTTCACGAGTGGTTAGGTATTTACTTTAAGCATGCCAGCTTGATTTAAAGAATTGTCACCACCTCGCGCAAACACCGATTGTTTAATTGTATTACAAACATATATATATATATATATATATATATATATATATATATATATATATATATATATACATGTATGTTGTGAAAGCTGAAAAAGTTAATGTTCGTGACTGCATAGAAATTGTGCAGGTGACATTTCCATTCGTGCCCAATGTATGCGAGACTACCAAAGGTGATGCATTCCATATATATATATATATATATATATATATATATATATCCATTGTGGTTTGATCCTTACTAGTCAATTTGCTGTCATACTCTTTTGATGATCATTGAAAGTGGAAACGCATCAGTGCGTGCGTCTGACGGTAGTTTTGATATGCTGTTCGACATGCGTGATTTCCTCTGTTTACTTGCAATAGCCTTCTTGTTTCTCGTATCAATTTTTACAATTTTGATACTCAGAATACATTAATTTTAAAACGAGTTTCCGTTTTAATTTGTGCATATTGGGATTGTTCAGGGTCAGGTAATATTTAACTATTCTGTTTTCGTGCCAAATTACCGTTCTGGTCAAACATTTGGTGTGGAGTATTTAACCTAGACGGTACTTGAATTAATTAGTATATATGGTTGAGGATACTGATAACATGACACACGGTGTCGCATAAATGAACTTAACAGACGTAGAAGGGACAATTGACCCATCCAACTTCTATAGGTCTGTAATGACTGATACCGACTTGGCATCTCTGGGGCTTTCATTAGTTAATAGTCTAAATTTACAAATACGTGAATCGGATGGACGTTTCAGCTACCGTGGATGTGAAAAGAAAAACGATCCTTGCAAGAAGGGTGATGCATGCCAAGGATACAATTGGTGACACCGACTCCCGGAGCACATATTTTCCATGAGTTAAGAATAGCCAAACCATTTTTAATGGTTCCGGTCAGACTCTTCGGTAACCCAGAATTTCATGAAGATCTAAAAAATCGTGGCTTTCCGCAAATTATGTCAATTTTGAGCGTGCCACAGTTCAAAGCATCAAATATGTTGTGCACCGTGCCTCAGGCATTAAAAACAAAAAAATGAACACACTGTCATAAACTCTTTCGAGTCCGAAGATAGATTTATATATAAGTACTTTGCTGACATGAAAAATGACCATTTATGATGTTACTTTACTCTTTACTTACATTCCGCTGGTCGAAATTATTTTACTCATGTGCGAGGTGGTAAGTAATGTGTGTTCAAACTATCTTATTGAAATAACCTTATTCTTGTTGGGCTCATCAAGATGTATGCGTCCACTGTCTTCAATTTGACTTCTAATATTTCGACTTCCGGTCTCGGAAGCCTTTTTCAACGCAGAGCATATGCCAAAAACTATTTGATAATAAATATATCAGGTTGAAATGTTGTTTAAACTGTTTCCTTTATACTTATTGCTAGATCTCTTAAGCACAACTGTCTTTTCACTAGGTAAGTGTATGTCAAGTATATGTGTGTATGTGATTGCAGTGATTAAAAAACACATACTGACGATTCACTAAATATGCGTACGCCATGCCTGTGTGTATGTGTTCTCGTTTGTTTTAGACTGAGTCGAAAATATTCGTTTTATTCTTATTTAAAATAGGTGACATAAAATAACTTACTCTAGATGTGCAGTTTTATAATTATTGATAATACTTTTTTTGATCGAATGGTATGGCCATAATAAGTTGATTCGCACCCACCTAGAAGCAAATGGACTCAAATCGGATTATATAGAACTGTGGGATATACAGGAGTTATACAGATAGCTGGTTTCTTTTTTGCGTAACAATATTTATTTGGCAGGCGTTCTGGAGGGATAGAATAGAGTAAACACCAATATGATATTCACTATGAAGACAGACTCGAATAATGCATTTACCTAACTCGACGTACAATTAATTTGATAAAATAGCATATGTCTGCCCCAAGCTCTACACAATAAATCAACTTGCCCTGTCAATATATTCATTTTGCAAGTTGGAAACCTGAGTCATGTAAAATGAACATTGTAACCAATCAGGCGTACCTCATGAGGTGGATCTGTTTTTAACATCTAATAGAGAAAGAGTTCTCGAAATTTAAAGAAGTATTATCGAAGAATGAATATGTCGGACGGATTATTGATGTCAACTTGAAACCAAAACAATGTTCTACCGCAGGCAATGTACATCCGATTACTTCATACCGTGGGGATTTGCCATAACAAATCATAAGAAGAAGGTAACATCGTGTAACAAAAGCAAATGCAACTAATGCAAATTTGTATATATATATATATATATATATATATATATATATATATATATATATATATATTCATAAGAGATGCTAAAGTTCACCTTCTATTGGCATTGCAATTGATTCTCTTCTACAACTTTGCATTTAGGTGTAATTCCAGTTACACATGCATGGAAAACAGCTAACTAGCCGTATCAATTAGTAAATGGTCGAGAAGCATACCAGTGGAGAAGTCGGCCATATCAGATTACATAAAGAATACAGGCCACGAAGCAGATCAAATAAAACGTTCATTAACTTACAAAGTGAAGTCAGAAATAGTTTTGAGAATATATGAGGCAGTTGCTATCAAACACCGAGAATATCATTTTTATACACACGGTGTCCAATTTAACTGGCCTAAGATTAATAACAATAAAGATGGCAGTAATGAATGAATCAGCACGCGGTTCTTGCGAATTAGGAATTCAACCGGAATCAAAGGCTGTAACGACATCATTATCAGCAATATTATCAACACACATGGAGAATGTGTCTCCGAACAAAAGGTAAATATGGTGTCATTATTTGGTGTAAATTGTGCGAATATTAATTCGTAAGCTCTTAACCTGTCCACGTTATTGGAAATAGAACTTGGGAGTAGTTAAAAAAATAGAAAAGTTATCAAACAATAGTTGCACGGGTGGTGATAAAAATTAATTGTAATCAACGTTGCGATCTTGATAAAAACACCTCACCCATTATTTACATACATTTGTTAGTATAAAATTAGTATTGTGTAGTGTGGAAAAGGCAATTCATCCAGTAAACCGGTTTCATCCATATTGGGAACTCATCACATACTGTCCAGAATTTTCCGTGGTCAGGGCTAATGGGTTAAGTGTTTATACCAAGATAGCAACCTTGATTAAAAATAAGATAGACAACTCACAGAAACACAACTAATAACTGAAAAGAAACAGTATCTTTCTTGGCACACGCACAGAGATAAGTTAATGAAAGTTTATTATCATTTGTAAAGTTATATTTACCTGATGTCACACACAGCGTAGCCGTAAATAAGCTGCATGCAAAATATTTAGAGAAAAACTGTAGCAAACAGTGAGAGGAATAACGGAAAAGTACAAGAAAAACATAAGTAAAATTACGAATGACAGTATATGCAAACATGAAGTGTCAAAGCTACAGAAGTATATGCCTAGTTAGAAAGCCAGTGCTAGCGACTGCTTCGGGAATAAGGTTAATCAGATCACACAATATACTCCAAAGTCCTACCTCAAACAACGTTCCCACACGCATACACAAATTAATGAATCATGAAGCCTTTTAGAGGGCTAAATTCCGAAAATTACGTGATTTCACAGAATGAATAAAAATAAATGCCTTTTAGACGTGAATTTGTAGTTTTTTCTGTGTTGACCTTTGGATTATAAACAATTATGTACATAGTAAAAATGAAATTGGACATAATTAGTGATATATATATATATATATATATATAGCAGATATATATATATATATATATATATATATATATATATATATGAGTGTTTGTGTGTATGTGCATATATGTATTGGTGGTATAGCTCGTTAATTGAAAACGTCTTTTATTGCATCAATCAGTTTAGCAAATGAAAAGTGAATTACGTAATCTTTTCGAAAAATTTTTTATTTTATCTATTCATGGGCTTTTTCGAAAAAGATTTGCAAAACAATAAAATAATGCTCTTCCATAAATATTTGTCACCTGGGTAAAGATGCACTTGTGTGTTTTTATACACCTAGCCTGCAAAACGCACATAGTTTACTCGAACCAGTCCTATCCTAATGTCCTACTAAAAGATTGAATTATTTTTTACTGGTATCTGTGAATGAATTGATTATATTGTTGTACTACGATTTCGGTAATTGGTTTATCATTTGGCTAGCATTGACCAATTTCGTGGTGTATTAAATTAGCGTCAATTTTTTTACTGAAAAATTATCATTATTAGCTCGGTTATTCAAAGCAACTCGCAGTAGTTCCACAATACTTCGTCCTTAAGAAATTCGTCTCCAAGTCCGCCGCAATAATGAGAACTAAATGGCATGATATTTACTTTTTAGCATCAACAGAACTTTATACTTAAACGCACATTGGTTGCGCGAGCGGTGGTTAGAATTATTCTGGATCAAGCTAGCGATCTTTATTTTAACAGCTGAATTTGTCGGAATAAACTAAGCATTGAATAGCGTAGAAAAGGAAATTCATCCAGTAGACTGGTAGCGCTATTATTATTGTCCAGAATTTTCTGAGGATCGGGCTCAAACCTGAACACGTCTGCTTCGGTTTCTGGTATTCAAACACTGTACAATGCTTTTTTTATACTGAAAAATGTATTTACTTAATGGGTCTGGTATTTATATCAATATCGAAACCCTGATTGAAATGAAGTGAACTGTATACTTGTGCTTCGGCTCAGAGTATTAAATTATTCATTATGCTTTCAATTACTTCAGCCAAAACCTTTCGAGGTGAATTAAACATAGCTTTATGGCCACCTTCATAATGGGGAAAATCCGTGCATTTGCTTTGAGCGCCCTATTTTGAATGCATTTTTACTGTGACGCATAAAGTTTATCGGATACAGTATGTTACATATTGAATAACTCTGACCAAATCGTAAAGTTTGTTCGAACCTAATTGATCTCGAATTGAAAATGAAGATTAAACAACCAATCCATACAACTATTTTCATTGTTACAAATAAATAACTCATGTGAATTGACGTATAGGTATTG
The DNA here is from genome assembly GCA_029291075.1 of Eudiplozoon nipponicum. NCBI lineage: Eukaryota > Metazoa > Platyhelminthes > Monogenea > Mazocraeidea > Diplozoidae > Eudiplozoon > Eudiplozoon nipponicum. The sequence continues at coordinate 25,038 of JAQBSW010004553.1, forward strand.
GTGTAATTCCTAAACAAGTCCGCTCATTTAACACAAAGAGGATTTGTTTAAATTGGCATTAACAAAGCATTCTTGCCATGAATGCATGTGTTACTTTAAGAGAATCAATCACTATGCTCAAAAGGGGCAGTAAATTCTTTATTAAATCATTGCCCTTCATACACTTTGTACTCTAAAATATTTTTTTATCAAGATGGCCAATCATTTTGTGCAGTACAAACAATTATTCATCGCGTACACTGATGGGAATTTACTCATTATCGATCTAAGCAAAGATTCCCATACCATACTTCGGAAGGAGAACCCATTTTGCGAATCAAATGTAGGAACTAAAATGCCAAAACTGATATAGCAACAACTGATATAGCGGCAACGGTTGTCTCCCGCTAAATCCAAGAGACTCGTGCAATTGTATTCCAAAGTAATTTGTCTACACTAAATAAGTTTCTGGCATCCGCTGAATTTTTATAAAAAATATAATGTGATGATATGATTGCAAAATAAATTTATGCCAAACAACCTATTTCCAGTTTGGTTACGAATTTTTTTGAATTCTAAACATATTTTCCCGCCAGCTTGGTCTATAGTTGGTGTCGAACATTTGCTTTAATTAAGATGCATGCACTCTCCTAATTGTGTGTAAAGTGAAACTTTATTGTTTTAGTAATATCGCGTTCGTATAATCTCACGTGGACATACGTTTTTTGCTTTCTTTTTACTCATCAGTGGGAGCGGGCAGTACACACCAAACAAACAATACATTTATGTAATTAAACAAACATTGGTTGCGCGGGCGCTTAAAACAATTATTATAATCTAAGTTTCGGTCTTGATATAAACACCTGACTCATTATGTACATAGAATTGTCAGTATAAATTAGGTATTGTATTGGGTGGAAAAGGCAATTAACCTAGTAGACCGGTTTCGTCCTTATTTTGGACTCATCCCGTACTGCCCAGTATTTGCCACTAGTCAAGAAGCATTAGTTAGTATATAACTAAAAATTGTGTGTGGTGTGCGGGTGGATGAGTCGGGGGTTAGAGCACCAGATTCCGAAGCAGACGTGCCCAGGTTGGAGCCCTGTCCGTGGCAAATTCTGGACAGTACGTAATGATTTCCCAACAAGGACGAAACCGGTCTACTGGATAAATTGCATTTTCCACACTATACGATACCTAGTTTATACTGACAATTGTATGTACATTATGGGTCAGGTGTTTATATCAAGATCGAAACTTGAATTATAATAATTGTTTTAAGCGCCCGCGCAACCTTGATTAAAGGTAAACTATACATTCATTTAAATCAAGGTTGCGATCTTCATATACAAACCTGTTCCATTATGTGCATACATTTGTTAGTGTAAGCTAAGCATTGTATACTTTTGAAGTTATAATTTATCTTGCAGACCGGTTTCGTCCTTACTAGGAACTCTTGACGTACTGTCTAGAATTTGCCGTGGACAGGGCTTTAACATTTGGCATGATCTAAATACGCTTGTGCATTCGAGCAGAAATAGGGCCAACTTTAAATAAAGCTTACGTGAATGCGACATAAAATCTAACTCACTGTATGTCAGATGTACCATAACTTTTAAATGCACAAATACAAAAATTCTTAATAACAACCATTCTAAACACGTACATAAATGTTGAATCTTTTTGCGCAGTGCTGTCCTTCCTGTTATGGATTTGGCCGCATTTTTTCTTGTGCGGGACAATTGATAACACTTGAATGTTGTAGATTTTCAGGTGCTCTGATTATTGGCCTTGATTGATGGGTTCTCATTTGTCCCTTCTTTTTAAGCCTTCCATCAGCTGATTGTCTGAAAATGACGTTGGAACAAGATTTTTCCAAATTTTTGAGACCGAATTTCCAGTCTCATCTTCAGGGTTGACACAATACGCACAGGAATAAAACACAACTTGTGGCAAATGTGATATCCTCATTCAAGACAGATATATTTATATTTATTTTAATTCCAAAAGTATTTTTTAATTGTCTTCCTAATATCCGGTCTTCATACCTAGTCTCTAATATTCATATGTATACAAAAATTTATCCCTGTCCCCTCCCCGCACATAACCACCTATTAACACATGTGTATTTTGCTAAAGTGACAGTTATCGAATAACTATAAGCAAATATAATGGATTGAAATACTCGCCTATCAATGATGGCTATATTTTTTAATTGCTGTTCCGGACGCATAGAAAGATCAACAAAATTTTGATTTCAATATTGCAATAATCTTCACATACCCCAGTTTACCCAATCCCATCCTGTTTGCAATAGGCTTTAGACAGAGAGAGAGGTTAATAAAACTGTTGAAAGAATATATAGTATTATTCTATCGTTTGGACAAGACAGAATAACAATTTATTCAAAATCGTTTTCATTTTTCTTACGCAATGTCCACTAATGCATTGAGATGTGGTCCAAATTGGTTCGGGACAATTTGAGGCTTATTATTTGGTGGGTTATTTCGTCAGATCTGTAAAACTCCGCCGCTAACAATTTTCTGAGATTTTTTCGCTGTGCATGAAAATATTCAATTGGGTTTTTAATAATTAGTCCAATCTTTAATTTATTCATCACCAGTAAGAAATTATACTTCATTTTTATTCATTATATGCCGCTATTATTCTAATCGTGTTATATATTAACTCAGAATTTGTACGCCAATTTTATTCCCAGTTCCTTTCATAACCTTGGGTTTAAGAGAAAGCATTTGTTTTAAATAAGCTTTATTTCCATTTTTGCAGCTGGGAGATTCAAGCACCGCGGATTTTTCATGACTATTTGAAAGCTTTGCTAGTTAAATAACATCTCTATTTGATTATATGCAATGAAGACTTAGTACGGCTTCATATTTTGAATGGACTCTGTTTGGTTCTTTCTTATCACCATCAAGCTTCTTAGATTTAAATTAATGTTCAATATTTTTGAATGCACGGAATATGTCTTAAATTAATACAAATGTTTACTTAATATTCTGTATATAAAAAATTGTACAAACTTGATTTAATTTAATAATTTTGGCAACCCGCGTTAAAAATAAAATAAATTCCTACGCAGCTCATGGAAAATCATGTTTCTCGTTTAATTAAAAAAGTTAATAGGCTATTTTTTTGGGCTTGTTTTATAAATATTGATTTATTTCGATGGAACGGTGAATCTGTCCTTTATTTGTATTCAGCAAGTTTAGAATGTTTACAATAGTTGTTAACAGGTGCAAACATGGCTTTATTTTTCTGAAACGCATTTTAAGATAAGAAAAAAATTTTTTTACATCTGGATAAATGTATTTTCGTTGAATTGTTGCAAACATTAATGAAGTAAAATAAAATTCTAGTTTAAAGTTAATTAAAAGAATTGCAATTTGATGGACGTTTTAACATGTTTGATATCAACAAGTAAACAGTCTTTCACAAACATCTGTATTTGATTAAAGAAGCATTGATAGCGCGAGTGACGAAAAAAATTCTTTTAAAAAATTCGCGAGCTTAAGATAAGCACCAATGCATTGTATGTAACTACTCACACAACATAGTAAACCAACCGTTATTCACACATGCTGACGTGTTTCGGCTTCCTATGGTCATAATAACAGTACGACGGAAAATGATAAAAGTGGATCAAACGGCAATGCATGCATAGAGGAAACAAAATAAACTATGCTGCTATCACCTCTATTAATCTCGCATAATAATAGATTACTCAATTGTATAACAAATGTAAACGTGATGGAAGCTCTAGAATATTAATCTTCACAATTGTATAGAAATTGAGCAGCCGAAATTTCCATTCAAGTACAAGGTATGCCAGACTAACTGAGTTCAGAGCTGCATATCTAGTTTTTCATTATATATATATATATATATATATATATATATATATATATATATTGTATTTGACCTTGTGAGTCAATTGTCTTCGTGCCTGATTTGTTATCAGAAGTCCAAAAGTGTGTGTGTGTGTGTGTGTGTGGTTTACGGTTGTTTTGATATGTCTTCCGACTGGTTAGTTAGAATTGGATTAGTGTTTGTCTCAAGATTGTAAAAATGATATTAATAATTTTATTTTTTATTAGTTAATTCATCTAAATGATAATATTGGTAGACGCCTGTTTTGATTTACGCTTCATTATTTTGAGTTTTCGAGTGTGTAATTCGTGTATCCGTTTTTCTAAATCATGTATTAAGCTTTTAAATTTTCAGGATTAACTCTTTGAATCATCATTATAGATGTAGGCCGGTGAAATCTCAACTTAAAAAGGCTAGCAATTAAATTTTTATATTTACATGTTATGCTCAATATTTCAACTATAAACTACCACTATCTTCTTTAATATCTACTGTTTCTGTTGTTGACAACCGCCTCCATTTAGGTCCACACCTATTTGGCACAAAACAGAGAAGCTTTCCTGCTGCGCAAATGTAATTTAGGGCCATACATTTCAGAGAGGCCATAATTGATTGTGGCTGCACTTACTACTTGTACGTTTTATGCTGCGCAATAACTCATGTTGACGGAAATGGTTTCTTATTCGAGTATAAAACTTAAATTCGCTAAAGTGCTATACTGCCATCTTTGAAGTCGACTATCAGAGCTAAGTCTTCTGTAGCAATTGCTATTTAATCTACCGGGTTTATGGAAGCATACCTTGTATGCTCTCTAGTTGTAGATTTGTTGATAATTCTTCCAGTGGAAAATTATAAACATCATCTTTTATTTTGTTCCTTCATAACTTCCTACCTCGTCGTTTGTTGTGGGTGCCGCTTTTGCATCCTTTTATTTAATTTATCGGTTCAAAATCACGCTAGACTAAAGCTTCCTTCAAATATTTAAAAACATCCTATAATGTATATTTTCATATATTGTAGTTACCTTAATGCGCAGAGTCCAAAACTGTATCGTAATTACCTTCTTTATAATAAATTTTTACCTCAATACATGATTTATATGCCAACTCAAAGAAGAAATGCATACAAATGTTTGAACTGAAGTTATATAAGAGACCCGAAAATGTTTTAGAATCATACGCATCGAGAATTTCTGCCTATTTCCTTGTTGTGTCAAACCAAATTGTTATTAAATTACTGGTTGTTACATCTTTCGCATAAGATGAATGTGCTGAACTCTCGAGTAATTTATGGGTTTCGCTAATTATAACTCATGTGCTGTGTTGCTCTGCATGAAAGGTTCCTCGTAGCACCCCGTTATTGGTTTCTTCCACCAACTAAGCTATTTTTGTATTCAGAGTTGATATATATATCGTATACTGATGCATTAACATAATAAAGAGCAGGCTTAAACACCACAGTTAAAAAGGCAATTTTCTTTTCACTGTAGCTCAACCTGGCTACCGTATTGAGTACCATTTATTGTCAAGTATGATAAGACATGGGGAACAAGTTGGACTGGAATCGGTAAATGCATATGCTGAGGCCCGCACACACACGTTCACGCAGAAATCCACGTAAATACACACACAAACAATTCACCAATTTATGCTCAAATTATGCGCGTTTTCTAATCGTAGATCAGTTAGGTTGCAAATCACAGATTCTGATGTGCGTAAATCCTATTCATTTTCCTTTGTTTGTGAGTGTATGCATGTGCGTAACTCAGAATGTGCGTCTCTTACCCCATCTTCTTCGTTGTTCAATATATGTGTTTTGTCCCAAATAATCCGCTATGATTCTCAATATTTACTATACTAACTGCCAAATTTGGCAATCTAGTTGAATTCTGGTGATAAAGTGGCCTTTTTAAAATTGTTTTGAATATATCTGCTTTAGCGTAAATTTATGTTTCAATACACGCTTTATTTCTAAATTGAAATTACAAATGCATAAAATTGTAGAATTGCATTTTATACCTTAACATTTTTTTTAAAAATTGCGAATCTCATATTCAGATATGATGCCTTAATTTTTTAAAGCTTTCTCATTTCAAACGACTTTCCTTACACATAATATAATAATTCCTGCAAATTCTAAAGCATTTTATCCATAGTTAATCTTAGATTATCAATAATGGTTTATTAGACTTGGGCCATATTCAACGAAATTTAACAAGAACCAAGTTTGCTGTTCGGTTTCTCATATATTAGTAACTAATTTAAAAATATAAACCCCGAGATTGCGTTCTACCTTGATACTTTTATGCTCTGAATGTGTAGTCCAAGATCAAATCTAAGTGTACTACTGCCAATTTACTCTACGCCAAGTTTCTGTCACGACCGTGTATTCCTTGGGACACCTGCGTTTTCGTTTGACAGATTTAACACCCAGGTCAAACTCATCGCTTGATAATGTTTTCAGAGCATGTAGTATAAAGCTAGTTGGAAAATTAGAATCTATCAGAGTCACGTAAAGTCCAAATAAGAGGATAAGTCGCCCACGATGATCGCACCTATAACGGAAACCAGTTACTATGATCCCATTTAACAGGATACGTTATAAGATAATGCCAGTACTGGCGTGAAGGCCCAAATCTAAGATACACCTGTCATTTTACTTCACAAATTTAGACTAGATTAATGCTCAACAGGGTCAATTGTCCTTGCTGTTTCTGCAAAGCCGGTCACCCCGTTACATACGCAAATAATCTCAAATTAGTATGATTGACTTTTGATTAAGCTTGTTGAAATCTACCTGCATGCATTTAATTCTCCGTAAATTTCTCTTGTACACCATTAAGCAGTCATCTTAATACATACACAATGGAAAACCAATAAGTGTCATTAAAAAATACCATAACGTAATTTATACTCTGTATAATTTATTTTATTTGGTTCTACATCTAGTTATTATATGAGCAAGGGATTTTAACTGTATTCATTATTATCTAGGAAATTCTGGCTCTAATAAAAAGAATATTGGCTGGATTAAATTGCTATTTTCGTAAACTAATTTTTCTTTGGCTCATATATTATTGAGATGCCTACTTTATTGTCTCGCTTTTGGGTAAATTAAGGTTATTCTATTTAAAATTTACTTACAGTTTTCGATTAAACGATTGCCTAACTATGTAGCTAGTTTATATCGTTTTATTCGCTAAACGGTTCAGGTATTACGCTATAAAGTTGATATTGTAATGAGCGGAACGCTAATGCCGCTTTCCGTCTATTTTAAATAATGCTGTTTCAGCCTTGCTACTGATAACATATTTCAAACCTGTGTATCAGTTTAATTTAAGAAATAACGAAAACAAACTTAGGATACTTGATTCTTAACCCATGAGGTCATACGGAGGAATTGATATTTTCGCTGCTCGTGTGGGTGAAATAATGAAAGCGAACTTGTTTTCTTAAGGAGACCACAAAAACAAAACTATTACGGATTTTAATAAAAGGATATAATATTTTCAATTTTTAAATTGCAAACCAATGGTTACCTTATGGCTTAATAATAATACAATTTTACAATGCAAATAACAACTAGACATTACTTGCTTATTAAGCATTGTATCATTATAAACAATAGCGTTAGCACAAGAAATGAAGGAATTTAAGATTTCCGTGGTATCCAAATTTTCATAGTTTAATCGATTATAATAAAAGCTATTTTTCGGTGTAAGCTCGCATAGAGGTTTTAGTCACTTGCCCATGTTCAAAAAGATTAGACAGCTATATACTGTTTCTGGCGGAGAACTAATATTTATGCAATTCTGTATTATGTGTTGTGCACCTAGTATCAGATTAATACAAATATGACAAGACGGATAAGCCAAAGACAGTATAAAAGTAAATTATAATCTTTACAGACTGGGTATATATATTATACAGAGTGAGTTAGCGTTGAGGACCCATTGTCGAAGACTTTATATGATGTTAGTTTCACTAGTGCAGATTTACACATTAGTATATGAGATTGTACCGTCTTATTTTATCACATTCCTCACCCATATTTATAGTGGGTAAAGGGTGAAATACCGGCTCCTACTGGTGAGTCGCCAGTAAGCACGAAACGAATGTGCACGTGATTATACTTTCCGTTCATGCTGCCTTTGGTTTATCCTTCTGGTCACAACTGAACTAATTTGTTACTAGGTTCGCAACACTTAATACATACTTGCATATATATTAGTTCTCCGCAACAAACAGTATTTAAATTAAATATTTTGCTTGACTTATTTAAAACCCTAAGCACGAAACGAATGTGCACGAGATTATACTTTCGTTGAATACACAATTAATTATTTAATATTTTCTTATTAGATATCAAATAATGGTTACAATTAGACATTTAAGAATGAACTTAATCAAACAGAAAATTCGAATGAACCAACAAGGGAGCGTAGGACTAGAAGAGGAAATGGTTGTTTTATTTAGCTGCCTTAAATCAAGCCTAATTAATGTTTAGTTCACTTAATTAATTTTCTATTTTACATAATTGCTTTCGTAACTTAATACGAAACGAATCTTACTGAGTTTTAAATAATCTGTATAGAATGCGCGTTGGGATGAATATAAGGTTGGGCAATTGCAAGCACGTTTTTTAACATTCAGTTTCAAAATTATTGCGCACGTATTTTTAAGAATCTTACGTCAAACGCTGTAATGGCAATTCATTCTTTGTTGTTTTTTTTACAATTTTTACGCCATCAATTTATGCTCCCACAAAGCAGAGTTTCGTTATGACTTTTTAACTTGTTTCCAGAGATGTAGAGTTCTTTTAACAGCTCAAAATTTTCTGGGCAGTGCATTTCACTATTTTGTTGAAAATTAGGAATTTTTTGAAAATTGCCCGACATGATGCAATTTACCATGCTTCAAGCATGTCTACTTAAAATTTAGGCAGATTTATTATTGGTTTTCTTAATTTGCTACATTTTTATTGATTAGTTTAGTGTAACGATAGTTTTAAATTGCCAAGGCAAATATGAATGCTATAAATAATGTCAGAATTACATGCCTATCTACTACAGTTTGTTTAAATCGGTTTTAACTACCTCCAATGATGTTAATTGCAATTTTTTATTTCTTTGCCACTTAAAAAAAAAATTTGGTCTTCTTTCATGGCTACACGATCTAGAAGATGTTTGGGCTTTATACCGCAAACATCTTTAGTAAATTTACCATGGTCATGTGAAAGATGTTAATTTTTTTATCTTACAGTGTTATCAGCAATTTCAAAATTTAAATTATGCAATCAGGTGAATCGTCAAAAAAGACTACACAAGATTTAAATTTCTACGTGTTATTCTTATGAAGCATCATACTAGTTTAGACTGTTACTTTCATTCCACAGAAATATTCACAATGGAAACTGGCAATTAATTGTATTGTATAGTGCTTTTGTACCACGCATTGTTGTTTTAGCTATTTTAATTTCGTTAGCAGGTACGTTGTTCCTAGACTAAATTAAATCCGTCTAATTAATTTTTCTGCTTATTGGATTTTGGATATTAACAGATATCATTTAAACGGAATAACGTTTTCAACATGTAAATTTTCCATATTTTTTAAATTAACATTTGCTTGACATAGGCTAGAATTCATTTCGATGCAAAAGCTTTTTTCTTTTATATAGTTTAAAATATGCAAATGATACACAATAAATGTACACATTTAAAAAAATCACAAATCCAGTCATGTTGGCTTCCGTGGGTAATTTTCTTCCTCTAGAGATAAACAAATAAAATAATTATATATCGGATGAACTTAAATTAGCATATTCTGCGTATGTGAGCATGTGTGTATGCAAAGGTGTACACCTGCCTCTATTTGGGTTTCTGCTTCGTTATTGATTTTTGAAAATATATAGTCTGTGAATCATTTCTTAAGACATAATTTTATTGCGTAACCTGGTAACCACATACAAGATACGCGTTTGGAATAGTTATATAATCTTGATTTGATTGAACCGAGGAGTATGCATTCGTGTATTACGTACGGCATGATTATTAGGAAACTGGATCAATTGGAACCGGGAGAAATATGCCAAAACTAGCTCAAAACGAGCTATAACTTCAAATTTGTTGTTTTGCCTACTGACACTCAATAGTAGTTGCCTTCATTTCGCTTTCTTGACAAATAAATGTTTAGAATGATTTTCTCTAGAAAATTTTAAATTTCTACCACACATGGCAAATAGAACTCATTATGACTGGAAAACAAGACTTTATTCGGGGCATTGCTAAAATTAGTGAAATATTAGTCAACTATGAGATTAAATTCCGATTGCCAGAACGTAAGCATTATGTTATTTAGGCAAAATCTTAACTTATATGATCAAAGCATATATGGGCGGATGGGCTTTTCAAGCACACAAAAACAGTTTTCAGATTGTAATATTTATCTCAAAAGAGATAAATTGAATTCCAATCCATGAAATTGCAGCATAAACTGAACAAAATGGTCTCCGATTATTAACGCACATTTAGAGCTTTTAGGATATGCTTTATTATTGCAGGCTCTGTGCAATTCGTAACGCCTTCCCGATAGAAAAATATAAATAAACTTTGCTTGTAACACGAAACAGTATTTTTCATTATCATATCAAGTTTCTAAAAACAAGATATTTGAATATTTTAATAATGAAAACAAAACTGGCGATATAATCACAGAGAGAGAGAATGTGTACAAAACAGGGACAAGAATGTTAACCAGATATTGATATTAATGTATCTTAATGCATCAGTAAAAACGAGCTATTATCATATGACATGTTGTGGGTTGACAGAATTCAGTCTTATCTATGCAATAAATTTATAACTTGAAGGTGACGAATGAGAATATTTTATATGACTTTCCGTTCTATACTGTTTCCGTATTTTATTTTTTTGTCCGGCCTGCTTTTCGCAGTCGCTCACATATTCCTCAAATCAAGTTTGCGGGCTTGAGATAAACACTAATCTTATTGTACAATAGCATTTACACAGCTTAGCAAAATTACCGTCCGCCACACGCACTGATGCGTTTCTACCTTCTATGGCCGTCATCAAAGCAGAACGGCGATCTTTCTAACGAGTATCACACTAAAAACTATATTAAAAAATTACTACCACCAACCTTGCAATCAATGTTTTTAACTGTATAACTTATGGCCGACTTGACGGTTGGCAGCATAAATCTATCAAATTAAGTTTATAATATTATTGCATCTCACGATAGATTAATATATGTTATTCAAAAAAGCAATCGTTGGCTAAGCGATTGTTGATATCTATTAATTAAATCAAGTTTACGGGCATTAGCTAAACATCATCCAATTTTTTAATAAGGCGCACTATATTATACGTCGAGATATCGTGCACTAGTGATAAACACTGAATGTCGAAGCGCTGCATTGCGTATAACTGACGGTAATTCTGCTATGATATGTGACTAGTTAGATGCATTACGATTTGTGTTTACCTCAAGCTCGCGAAATTTATTTAAGGAATGGTCATCACCATTAGCATTATAAATGTATAAATAAGTATTTTTCACAGATATTCGAGCAGAAAATGAGAAATAATTACTTTTTATGTTAAAATAACTTTTTATCTTTGCTTGTGCGATAGGAAAAATTGCCGCGTGTGTACTTAGTTTAGGAAAGAAAACTGTTAATTTCATTTGCTTATTGCTAAATAACTAGTGGCATTTTTCTCTAACTGCGCTACAACGTATGCCAACGTTGCGATTCTTGTGCGTATTATGTTCGACAAACGCTGCATCTAGAATTAGAGGAGTTTCCATGTAGTTTATTTGCGTTTCTAAATAATTTATTAAATCCTTGGAATAGAAGGATATCGAAAAAAATATTGTATGCAAAGCAGAATTTAAATAATATATCAACGTTATATTTTACGTCAATAATACTATGCCAATGTAAATGTGAATTGTCGTTGAAGAAATAATGTTCAATCAATTAACTAAATGAACGGTCAGTAATTTAAAGAAGATCAATGCTAACTGAACTTCAACGCGGTGAATGATTTCTAAACTGCACGTTTCGAATTTTTCTCCATAGTCTACCAATACATTATCAAATCTCCGACAAGTAAGTAAAAATAAGAGAAGTGGTTCAAAACCTGATCAATGACAGTTTTAAATACTTGATAAATGAACTTGCCCGATAAAAGCATTAATTTTAACAACACTAACATTAAGATAGTGGAGTTATTAATGGGAAACTAATGAGGTGACCAATCTTATTACCCATAATTTTTTAATCATTACTGTTGTTGCAGATTAACTATGATTATAGAAACACAAAATATCTTTGTGAGAAGCTATAATAATATACACCATGTGGATACTGCGGATCATCCTTTAGCATTGTATGACAAATTTTCTTTGATTATTATACTGCTTATTAAAGAAGGATATTAAATAAATTGAGGGAAATCAAACTTTGATTACTTGTTCCTTGTTTTGCACTACTAAGGAGGGTGAATTTGTTTTGCGTGATGTTTGGAATAAGAGATATTACTACTTACGATGCCGTACGGCTCTATGGCTATTGCTTTATTGAGCCATATACACCAAACTTGCATTATTCTTTACTGTTTGTAGTTATAAAGAGATAGTCAAAGAAGTGGTGCAAAAATTCTTGCGGGACTAACGAATTTACTTCAGAGTACCTCGTAAAACACAAAACAAGGATCCAGTTATTGGTCAACAATCCGTCGTGCAAACTAATGCAATTAAATTAAACACGCATTGATTAACGAGGAAATTAATTTAGGGCTAATGCACTAAAGAACTACAAATAATCAAAAATTATCATAGAATAATAGGGATTTTAAATTTATCGCAAAAGTGTTTAAAAACTTATTTGTGAAAAATTTTCGCAAAAAATCAATAAACTGAAATAGAAAAAAATTTCGTTGACAAGATAGGCTTAGCAGATTCATTTATTTAAAATTGTTGTTTTTAAATCATCAAAATAAAGCACGTGAATTACCGTTAGATATCTTCGACAGGCAGAATTTAGCGACAAAATAAAGTTAAAAAAGATAAATGCTGCATGAGAGGCAATAGATTATTAACCTTTTTCTCGAGTTGTGCTCTGAGATGTTTGCATTAGTTATCTACCTGTTTTTTCCAGATATTTCGACCTCCCGATATGGAGGTCTCTTTCAAAGGAAAGCACATCACACAAACAATTTGACTATCAATATGTCAAGTGGAAAATTATAGTTTAAACTGCTCCATCTATAGTTGTTGGTAGATATCTTAAATACATAAACTAATTTGACATACACTTACCTAGTAAAAATATTATGATTATCGATTGTCAAACTGTTTGTGTAATGTGCTTTCCATTGAAAAGGACCTCCGTATCTGGAGTTCGAAATATCTGGAAAAGTCAGGTAGACAGCAGATGCAAACATCTCGGGCGCATCTAGAGAAAAAGGTAAGAAAATAAATTTCTGTTTCCTGGAAAAATACATGGTCGCGAGGTGTATGGAACAAGCGTCAAATTTAAGTCACTTGACAAATTATTTTAAACTACCTCTAAAATAATATTTTATAAAATTATTTTGTTTACGTTACAGGAAATGACGTGGTTTTAAGGTTCTCTGTTAAAACAAATCATTTTTATTATACTTTAAGATTGTTTACTTTATATGATTGCGCAAAACTAATTCATTTAATTTAAGATGGAGCACAGCTTAAACCGTATTTAAACATCGTGAACTGTAAATTGCTACGTCGTTAGAGTGCACTGAATTCATCAGATTTTTTTCAAATTAAGTGTTTTACAGGCGAGCAAAATATTCCACATTTAAACAGTCATAGTTGGCGCGTGTGGTCGAAACAATACTATAAATCAAGTGTGTGAGATTTAAGGAAACACCAAACCCATTGTTTTTGCCAGTCGTAGAAAAAAATACCCAAACTACCGCCAGGCACACGTACTGACGTGTTTCGAAATTCCACGATCAACATCAGAGTACGACGGCTAGTTAAATACAACGGGATTGGTGTTTACTTTAAACTCGCAAACTTGATTTAAAGAATATTTCACATTTGTTCGTTTCTTGCATATGTTAAATTTAGCGCTGTGGAATATCGTAATTTAAGCACCATTCTTTTTTTATGAATTTAACCATGTGTATATTAAACAGGTAAAATAAAGAGAATCTAAATAGGTTTATAGTTTAAGTGTTTATATAATAAACTTGTGTATGAATACACATAGCATGAGACTCCAAATGCTTTCTAAGCCATCCAAAGGTTTTGAAAGTGACAATTTTTTTGTCCTATAAATAGGCTTATCATACGGGTTCATCACCTTCGAAAAACCCAATGCGAGTCCGATATTACAAGTATTTGCACCATATTTATATCAATAGGTTATTAATCCATCTTCGTCGAATGTTGAAGATTTCACAATAGACCATTATATAGCTTATACTGGCTTGATGCATTAACATCTTTGATAAAATCTATTTTTACTATAAATTTCAATGTAGGGATTAAATTTTTGCCTTGAGTAGAGGAGGCGTAGCATACGTAACATGGACAGCGCCGACAAACACCTTTTACATTTTTCAAAATAGCATCAGATTAGATTCCAGTGATAGGGTAAGCCGCACGCAATCAATTCGAGTTAATTATTAAATTTAAAAGAAATAATTAAAAAGCAGTTGTTGATGGGGGAAATATCGATTGTTTTTCAATGTTAAATTATTTTATAAATGTGTGTTCTCAGAATATCATATTGAGAAGTGAAATTTGGTATGAATAGATTATTAATTTGCATAAAAAATACATTCATCAGAGCATAAAGTCCAATTGAAAATGTACTTTATGGAATGTCATTATTTAAACTAAATTGATGTCCTTAATTAAGATATTCCATTTATAGAGCCAAACGTGTGGTCAGATGATGAGACAGGAAAAGGAAAATAGATTATTCAATAGATTATAAAAATAATTTTTTTTAAATTTTCATAGTAATGGAAATCTTCAGGTGATCTTATACAAAATTATGATTGAAGTATATCGATATTTATTACTAAGAAGATATTTATTTAAATAAGTACAATCTAGAAACTGAAAAAAATATCTGAAATTCACATTTACAGGTAGAATAAAATCCAAACATTTAATAGGTTACATTACCATTAAGGCTACTTTTATTTTGGTGATATTTGTTGGTCGAATCGATTATCGAGTGAGAACATGCAATGGAGTAAGTTTACTAAATCAATAAAACTTACAGCTGCTTTATGTAGCACAATTTGTGGCACCTCAATACTTCACGGTTTGCGCACATATGCATATGTTTTGCCATCTTCTATCCCATCCATTACACTAATGGTTTACGTTAATTATTTGCAAAGTTTGCCAACATATTTTTGCAAAGGCAAATTTAACAATTAAAACATTTTTCAACAAATAAGTGAAAATCTCGTATCAGTGGTCATTGATAATCCGTTTTAGCCTTTATAATGGAACGTTTAATATGAAATATCTGTTTTAGTTTTTCCTTATTCTGATGATTACTTGTCTGCATTGTATCAGCGAATTGGCCCAATATTTTATCTTATTCCTAGCCTTGTCATTATTATTCTAAAACTGTTGTCGGATTTTCGAAGCACATTTTCAAGACATCGCAGAACAACAAAAAACAAATACGGTGTAAAAGAAAGTAAATTAGTTTTATTATACGACCAGAAAAGTAAGCCAGAATGCAAGGAATGACATGGACTGGAAAAATCTCATAAGATGCATTGCGAGTTGGCATATAGCGAAACGAAATCGAAGTTCTTCATAAAAGCAATGCATATTCTAGATTTAATGCCGCAACAGTTAGCTAAGCAGAATTCCTACTTTAATTAAAATTGAAAAAAATGATCATCTGATGTAAATTTAAAATGTTTCGAGATACACCTTTGTTCCAAGTCATATAAATACGTTGAATCCGGCCATTTTTATGCATTTGTATTATGAATTTAGAAATACATACTGTATGGATGTATAAATAATCTATTTTAAAGCAGTTATGGAAAGCACAGTTAAAATGGCAATTTTACATTCGTGTTTAGTTCTGGTAAAATTAAATTGACTTTTTTTAAATTTTGTTTCACATATCTACAATAATATAAATTTAAACATTACTTTTAGTCAAATCTGCGGAATTTTAAAATCCACTTGACTTTTTGTCCAGGCATGCATGGCGCGGGCTATTGTGTATAAATCACCAAAGCGATTAGGGAAAACAATCATTCAGTCTCGCATTTACCTCGTAAGAATCGTTACATTTTAAAGACAATTATTTCATCATACAAACAAAGGCCTAACACCAATATGATCTATATTAAAAAATTAACAATCGATGAAAAGATAATTAGTGGAAAGTTTCTTATGTGCTGCATTTAGGATTAAAAGTTTCTCGTGATATAATACCTTAAACCCGCTTAATCTAGATATAGAAATCTCAACTGATGAACATATATCTAGCTTTTTAAGAGTAATATAAATTGTTGAAAATTAATTATATATACTATTAGCTTATGTGTGTTTGCTTAGCTTAGAATATATAAATAAGCTCTTTGGACTTCAAATTATCATTATTCCGTTTTTTAATAAATTTCACCGGTGGTACAATAATGAAACTACAACTTATATGAGTAATTAGTGTAATTAAAATTCTTAAGTTATTATAAAGGATAATACGAGTGCAGATAATAGATCAAAACAAAATATGTATTTAAAAGTAAAAACTGTTGAGTTGCTCAAATTCTTTGCAATCATGGCAAAATAAACTTTAACGCTTTATGTTATGTTAAATTATCCTTAGCGAAGTTGTATTTCCAATGCCATATATGAATTCTCATTGCTTCTTATTTTTGTATATAAGTTACTCAGATTAAATGACTTATAAATATAAAAAATGCATAAAGACGCAGTTTCTAATGAGATTTCATACTTTCCGAACCCATACTTGGAAACTTCGAAATACAAATGTGTTAGGCATAGCGTACATAGAAAACAATTAAATCGTATTCCTTCAGGAAATTAGGATAAACTAAGCACAATAAAGATATGTGATTTAATTTGCACATGTGTGATTTATCTACAACTTATGAGTAAATGACGGATCTAAGCTCCAAAACAACTTTCTATTTAATGAAACGTTTTTGCGCGGGAGGTGATAATAATTATTTTGATCAAGGTTGCGATCCTGATATAAACATCTGATCCATTATGTGCCTACAATAATCAGCATCACCTAAGAATTGCATAATGTAGAAAAGGCAATTCATCTAGTAGACCGGTTTCGTTCTTATTGGGAACAGATATCGCCTTACATGGGTAAGTGGAATTAAAATGAACATTTTTATAATTAAATGAACATTGATTGCGCGGGCGGTGATAGCAATTATTTAAATCAAGTTTGCTTTCTTTATATAAGCACCAGTCCCATTATATGCATACATTTGTATGTACAAACAACGTATTGTATATTGTGGTGAAGGAGATTTATCCAGTAAACCTTTTTTGTCTTCATTGGGAATTCAGCACGTATTTTGCATAATTTGCCGAGAGCTGGGCTCGAACCTGAGCGTGTCAGCTTCAGAATATGTTGCCCTAACCGCCGAGTCAATTTTTGTTTTTGTTGCAAAATTATGAGGCTACTGAACTGTGACATCTGTTACATGTATGGATTAACATTATTTACAATACAGCCATGTATATTGTGAACCGAGTATTTACATGGCACCAATAACGTGATTTTGAATAAAGTCAAAATTTTACTAAATTTGAAAATAACACTTCTGAACACAGTTTAATATTTTGGCCCATTTGAACGTCATTTACAATCTTTCGTGATATCTTTTACATTTTTGAATAAACTTCTTGAATTAGTATATTCTTGACTGTGAAGAACAAGCCTAACTATGTAACGCAAAGCCAGCCTAGCAACCGATTAATTCAAATTGGGCGCGGTGTTTCTTTGTAGTTTGGCGATACCAAAATAAGTGATTATATTTGGAGCTCGTAAGATGCCACAAAAAACGAAAATTTTGGTTAATAGATGTTGCAAACATGTATAGAAATTCAATATTTAATAAGTTGTAATACAAAACCTGAAGTCCGCGGCAAATTTGGCCAGTACATGATGAGTTCACAATGGGGACGAAATCTGTCTACTGGATTAATTGCCTTTTTAACACTACACAATAATTTATTTATAGTGATATATGTATGTACATAATGGGTGAGGTGGTTATATCAAGAACACAGCTTTGATGAAATTAATTATTATCACCGTCAACGCACCCAATGTTCATTTTATTCTATTAATGTCTAACTCAATAGCCCTTTCCCATGTAATGTGGTGACAGATTTTGAATGGTTAGTCGGATCTTTAGGTCTAAAGTGATGTCATGTAAACTCGACCTATATAAAAAGGCACGCCGAGAAAGAATATTTATTATATAATATAAATCTTGTGTATTCTTTGACAGTTTGACTCAGTAGTTAAAGCACCAGATACAAAAACCGACATGCTGAATTTCGAGCTCTATCCGCGGCCATTTCTGGACAGTAAAGACGAAACCATTCTACTGGATAAATTGCCTTATACACGCTATACAATGCTTAGTTTATACTGACAAATGTATGTACTTAATGAGTCAGGTCTTTATATTAATATCGCAACCTCTGTTAACATAATTTTTATCACAGCCCGCGCAGCTAATATTCATTTATTTGTATAAATGTACAGAAATTCAATATTTAATAGGCTGTAATAGAACACATAAAGTCAAGACTGAGTCACACTTCGCAGCTTTAAGCAAATTATTCGGCGTTATTGTTTCACATAACTCTTCATCGATGTTTTGCCGTGCGCATTTTCAAGGAAGAAACTGTCTTACCCATCAGTACATTTATTCGCGACGTCGATATTGGTACTGGTTTATAAGATGACGTACTCATTAGACCAAGAGAATGCCTTCAAGTCAGCAGGTAGGACAGAGGTGTCCTGTATAACTATGCGTTTTTAACATGCGTTCACCCAATAAGAGGAACCGTTCTATTACCGTACAATCATTATCTAAATGATCAATAGTGATGGGAATGCATGGAGGAGAAAAGCATATTGGAATTTTTGCATATTTCAAGCTGTCATTTTCAATTTGACTGCTAGAAAATATCGTATGCGCTACCGGATGTCGGCTATTATTTAAGTTTAATTTGTCCAATCAACTTGTTTTATATTGATTTAATGTTTACTCAGTACGCCACGCCCAATAAGCCTACAGATAAACGCTAGTTCATGGACACAAAAATAGGTAAATATTGTGCCTAGTCTGAGGATTTAAAAGAATAATTCCCTCCTTGTTCACTTAAAAAAGCCAATAGCTGCTTCATTTTTCTTAGCGAAATTTCAGCTTAAACTTGCAAATAAAATGATCAATGGTACACTTTTCATGCACAAAAATAAAAATAAATTTTATTAGACACAAGAAGCGGCATTAACATGAACACTAAATGTAGCCTATCTACGAGTGTTATTTAGCGTAAGACACTTGACTTTATCTGCAATAACGGAGAAACAGCCGTTAATGTCAAACTCAAATATTGCGTACCAATATTCATTCGCAGTTTGTCGATCAAGTTGCGTAGGTCGATCGGCTAGACGGTTAAATAAATGAATGAGATAACATTGTAAACTAAAAGCCTGTTGTAAATCAAATAGTGACTACATGTTTGCAACTGCGCAACGCATTGTTCAGATTTGCATTTTAAGATAATTAAGACGAATATGAGAAAGAAAAGGTTCTCCTATCTAGTTAAGTTTTGTTTTTATTTTTTTTGGATAGGGAGATTTTACTATGAAGGTGATTAAAGCTCGCATTCCAAAAGAATAAATAAATTTTGGAAAGTTTTATTGGAGCGCCTGCTAATTTCCACGAATAACAATTTATTCTTTATGTTTTACAATTAATAAAATTGAATTTTGGCAGTCGTCATATGTAAGATTAGTGAAGTTGGGAGTCAAAATTGTGCAGCTTGCTAAATTCATCCGTAACATTTAAACCTTTTAAGATTGCCAATATTGTTTTCTAAATTTCATTTGCCATCTCTAAATGCTAATGCCACACTTTACTAGTGTTATAAAGTTATTTTACATGAGTGTTGCATTTGTATAAATCTGTTAACTAATTTTTTTAAAATTTATAGGTATCTAATTCAATCAATTAGATCTATTTATTTGGAAATTTGGGTCCAAATGGATACCATATGAGCTCCACCTAAAAGAGAAAAATGACTTACCGAGTTACATTAGTTAGTATATGACTGAAAATTGTGTGTAGTGTGCGGCAGGTTGGCTCGGTGGTTAGAGCACCAGTTTCCGAAGTATAAGTGCCCAGGAATGAGTCCTGTCCGCGGCAAATTCTAACCAGTACATGATGAGTTTCCAATAAGGACGAAACCGGTCTACTGGATGAATTTCCATTCCTAAACTTTACAACAATTACTTTATACTGAAAAATGTAAGTAATTAATGGGGCAGGTGTTTATATCAAGATCACAACCTTGATTCCAATAATTTTTATCACCACAGACACAACCAATGTTCTTTTAAATACGTAAATGTTCATTTCAATAACACTTCCCAAACTGGTGTGGTATTTGTTCAGTAATGACAGATTTGGGATGGTTAGTTGGATGCGATATTAGTTCCACCTAAAAGAGAAAAAACTAACCGAGTTACATTTGTCAGCAAATAACTGAAAATTATGTTTAGTGTGCGGCAAGTTGGCTCGGTAGTTAGAGCGCCAGATTCCGAAGCAGACGTGCCCAGGTTCGAGCCCTGTCTGTCATGTTTTGTTTTCTTGAGAGACCAAGGAACTTCAATCTAATGAATTGTTTTTCTTCGATAGTCTAAGAAGGAACATAGACCAAAATCAGACATAGTTTAAATCGTAAATCGATAAACACAACGCTGTACTGATTCCGCGAAAAGGAAATATGATAAGCTATTTATCCCATAGAACTAATAGCAACTGTTCTGAAGAACTGGCAGTATCTCGAAAGGCTGGTTAATTAAATCGTAAACTGTAATCAATGACAAAAACCAAGTAGTACACAATTAAAATATTATACATAGCAATATACCATCGATGAGGACACAGAATCCGAAATATTATTAAAAAAACATCGACTTCTTAGATGCCTAATTTATAGCCCACGTTTGTTTGCACATAAAACTTCTACTCGGGATAAAGGTAAGGGATAAATTCCGTGCTATCGAACGGACCAACGTTGATTATTTATGCAGATGCCATAGCGGCTCAATGCGTTATATAGGACAGACTGGCCAATTATTGAGAAGCGATATCAAAAGCATTAAATAAGAAGCATAGGTGACAAATTTCAGGAAGTTTCAACTAGAGCTTAACACGTTGTTTGTTAAAGTCACATTTCAAATCAAGTGTATTTCTGTGTGTTTTTCAAAGGTTAAAGAAGAAAAAAACATACACACAACGGAGGTTGTTTCATCCATAATTTTTGCTAAATGAGCGTGTACCTGCCTAAGTATCGTTCCCGTTTTCTTTTCAGAAGTAATTTTATTTAATCCAAATTAATCCACATTGAGATTCAAATTGACAATATAATACCACATATATTTGTTTATATAGTTCCCGATATAAAAGTCGATTTGAGTTCTTGCGAAAAGATAGTGGCCTTTTTGATTTTTACTTTTTTACCTGATTAAAATTAAATTTATGCTTCAGTACGATTTGCTTCTCAGTAAAAATTACGAATGCGTAAACAAGGCTGAAGTAGAATTTATAAATTTAGTTTTATATTAATGGGTGAGACATCGAAGTTTCACACATAAATAAAGAATAGTAAACGGGAATCGTCTATGTAAATAACAAAAATCTTTAATAGAATAACCCTATTTACGTGAACCAATTAAGATTACACAGAAAATGCCTAATTTATATTTCATATTGATATATTTATTTTACTACCGGTGTTTTAATAATAGGCTTTTCAACACAATTCATTGAAGATACTTTTTTGTATCACCTGGAACCTATTTGCTTCGAGAATATAACTCAGCAACGCAAGTTCATAAAAGATTTCTATACAGAAATGTTTCATATTTGGAAAGCTGTTATTTAAATAACACTTTTTAAGAGTAGCCTATTTAATTTATCATTTTATATTTCACACTGGAGAATGTAAAATACAATAATCTCCCATTTGTTTGCACCAAAAAATTAGAGAAAACATCGACAGCTTAACAAATGAGATTCATCGAAAATTCACGTCCAAAAAACAGAAGATCTATTACGTCGCCGTCTTGTCAAAACGATTAAATTAACAAAATAAATAACATAGAGTGTTGAATTTAGAGAAAAAATCTCTTAATCCGTACAATAGCGTCGAGAATGTAAGTCAAGTAGATGATGCATGGACACAAATTTCCATTTATTCTGACTATGACATATTCCATTTGAACTAACTTGTTACTGTGTGCAAAATCTATATAATTAATCATGTATTATTGATCCATAATTGAGAATAGCTAACTCATAATTGCAAAAAACCGAAACAGAATATGGAAACAATCTACTCATGCTCATTTCGTAAAATTCTTCCATGACATACATAATGCAAAATGTGAAAGCTTTATAAATTCTCTAGTCAAACACCACTACAAACAGTCTATTAACTCTGAGTGTTAAGTTAGTCGAATTTTTAACAATAAAAATCACGCAATTAAAATTAACTACAAGTATCAAGTGAGTACGTATTGTCACCAATAAAGATTATATATATATATATATATATATATATATATATATATATATATATATATATGAATATATATATATATAATGTTATTGTCTGACTTAAAAAATCGTTTTACCTTTGATAAAAGCAAAAAAGCTGGTCTAAAATATATATTTAAATGAATTAATTTGATTCATTCACGTGCTCATCTCATGACAATTAAAAATGAGCTTATTTTAATAAATAAAACTTCATTTACACCAAATATAACACAGTCATTTAGGTTAAGTTTAATAATCCAAATTGAAACATTTTGCGAAAGCTACATTTAACAAACATAAGAATCACACATCGTAAATAAATGGATGTTCTTTTCAAAAGACTGGTTTTGTTTTTTGTTATCTAAGGACAATAGAAAAGCACGAAACGAATGTGCATGAAAATATACTTTCCGTTCAAGCTGTCTATGATTTATAAGTCTGGTCACAACAGAACTAATTTGTTACTAGGTTCATAACAGCTAATGCATACTTGCATATATATTAGCTCTCCGCAACAAATATTATTCAAATGTTATATATTGAATTGAATGATGTCACGCTTTCCGCGTAATTTGATAACTGATATCGATCAAGGCCAGAGTGTATGGATTTACTGGAGTAGCAGGTGTTCAGAAATAGTTGTAATTTTCAACTTCGGTGAACTATATCATACATTGTTATCCATCATGTGGTTACCATTTACCTTTTCGTTAGTATGGTGTTGGTATCGGTTACTGACACAATAGCCGTAGTGTTAGTATCCTTTACAGAGTTAGCGTTGAAGTCGCATTGTCCAGACTTTATATAATGTTAGCTTCACTACTGCAGATTCACACATTCGTCTAGGAGAGTGTATCATCCTATTATATCACATTCCTTACCCAATTATATAGTGGTTAAAGGGCGTAATACTGGCTCCTTCTAATGTGTTACCAGTAAGCAGGAAACGAATGTGTATGAGATTATACATTCCGTTCACGCTCACTTTGGATTATCCTTCTGGTTACAACTGAACTAATTTATTTCTAAGTTTGCAACACCTAACACATACTTTCATATATATTAGTTCTCCGCAACAAACAGTATTTACTGTTATATATTGAATTGAATGATGTCATGCTTTATATATATATATATATATATATATATATATTAATATATATATATATATATATATATATATATAGAATAAATGAGCTAGCGTTGAAATCGTATTGTACAGACTTTATATGATGTTGACTTCATTACTGCAGGTTTAAACATTCGTCTAGGTGTTTATATCGTCCTATTATCTCACCTTTCTCACCCAAATATATAGTGGTTAAAGGGCGTATTACTGGCTTCTACTGATGAGTCGCCAGTAGGCACGAAACGAATGTGCATGAGATTAAACTTTACGTTCATTCTGTCTTTGCTTTATCCTTCTGGTCAATTTGTTACCAGGTTCGCAGCACCTAATACATACTTGCATAAGTGATAACACTTTCGGATTATGAATAGTGCTGGTCTAATTTAGCCCAACTTATCGATGTAAATCACCCTCAGGAAGTGTAAATTGGGAGTTATTCGTCTCTCTGTATGTCGTTGCAAAGCTAGAGAAAGTACTTGCTTAGAAATGTTGTTATTGAGTCGTGTTCATTGACAGTTAATTTGCAGACTGTTAGGATAATAAAAACAGAGTTAACCGTTTTTTCTTTCGTGTCAGTGAACTGCAATGAAGTAATATAGAGAATAAGTGAGGCAAGCCGATGTGGCCTTAAAAATAATTATTCACATGATACGGAATACATGCTGAATAAAGATCTAAATAGCATTCTTTCTGTGTTTTATTGATATTTTTTAGATCTTTCTCAGATAAACAAAAATTAT
The DNA here is from genome assembly GCA_029291075.1 of Eudiplozoon nipponicum. Taxonomy (NCBI): domain Eukaryota; kingdom Metazoa; phylum Platyhelminthes; class Monogenea; order Mazocraeidea; family Diplozoidae; genus Eudiplozoon; species Eudiplozoon nipponicum. The sequence goes on from JAQBSW010004553.1 coordinate 49,663, forward strand.
TAAAAAATATCCATCATCCTACTATTGTTCTGGATTAAACAATAATTGATTGCGTGGGTGGTTGTAAAAATTCTTTAAATCAAGTTTGCGAGCTTGAAGTAAACACCAATCACATTTTATTTAACCTGTCGTCGAACAACATAATAAAACTACCGCCAGTCGCAACGCACTGACACGTTTCGACCTTTCATGATCATCATCAGAGTACGACGCAAACTGACTAGGGAGGATCAAACCGCATTGTATATATATATATATTTATATATTTATCTATATATATATATATATATATATATATATATATATATATAGCTACAATGCGGTTTGATCCTCGCTAGTCAGTTTGCCGTCGTACTCTGATGATGGTCATGGAAGGTCGAAATGCGTCAGTGCGTTGCAACTGGCAGTAGTTTTGTTTTCTTTGTCGACGATTCGTTTTAGTATAATTTTTAAACAATTACATTTTTCCCTATTCTTCTTCTCTTTAATAACCTGATTCTTCTTCCTCTTCTCCTTATTATTATCATAATAATAATAATAATAATAATTATTATTATTATTATTATTATTATTATTATTATTATTGTCATTGTTGCATAATGTTTTTATTAAAGTTCAGTTCTATTGAAGCAAAGCATCAAATTTCAAACCGTGTTAATTTTGGAGATAATACCAATTTTAGTTCGTTCGTCATTCTTAGGTACATTTAATTTAAGGCAAGGTACTACTTTTTGTTATATATTGGTATCTGGTAAAATTAATACTTATCTATATTACAGACGGTTAAGTAAAAATTGCAGATAGCTAATAAGTATGCAATTAAACATTATGCGTTGCATACATAATAACAAATATTTTCAAACTGATCTAGAAACATATTGTGAAGTTGACATGGAATGACAAATTGAACTTATGCTCACATGCGTTTCGTGCTGACTGACGACTCATCAGTAGAAACCGGCACAAAATCCCAAAACCAATGTATATTTAGTCAAGAAGTGTAGGATATTTTGACGGTACAATTTCATATGCGTATGTGTATTAGAGAAGTAATAGAGACAAATTAATATAAAGATTTTTTCATGTAACTTCAATGTCATTTCACTTTACATAATATATACCAAGCTTGTAAGTAGAAAATAAAGGAAAGATTACATAAAAATGGAGAATAACAACCATTGTCAACAAATTATATTTGAGTAATCAGGTGACACGTGGGTAGTTGAAATTATACCATTTACCTTTCTGACTATCATATACGTCTGGTTATACTTTAATTAATTTGTTACTAGGCGACCAATACCTAATGCACAATCGCACAGCAGCAAGGTTTGTATTATTAATACTTGATTAATTGAATGATGTCATGATGATTACGAAATATGTTGAGAGATGTCGAATGAGGCCACGGAGTATGGATTTCCTGGTGCTGCAAGTGTTCAAGTTGTGTTGTAAATTTCATTCACCCAAAACGCTCGTCTACATGGGGTTAAACCTTTTGTCTATTCAGACTTTAGCGATTTCTTTAGGTTTTATTCGGGCTCATTTATTACTAGATAAATAATATATTATGCAATAGATTATACATTAATTCTACGTTAAATAATTTGGTTCGCCAGTATAAGTGTAGCATTACTCTAAATGGGGACGTCTGTGTTTGTATATAATAATAATATCTCTGAGCGTCATGTTAAGACCATTTTCTATTTTATAGATTTTAATTTGAAAATAAAAAGTCTCCATCCTGGGTTTGTTTAACAAATTAAGATAAGGGTATTCATAAATTTAAATTAGACTATTCGCATCGAGAGCTTTCGATTTATTCATTGACACTATATATTACAATTTGATAATTTTTTCACGATTACGTCTTAGATTTCTAACATTTTCGCGGAGCATTTTTTCAATCTAAAAAAGGGGTTGGCTTTCAATTTCTAGAATTTTGGTAATTTCTAAATATTCTGCAGTTTGCGTATTGTACGTAATTGATTTTCTGTTTTTCTGCCCTGAGAAAAGCTATTCGAATTCTTCTAATGGTGTTGCAAAATGCGTATACAGGCTGCATCATTTAAATTTTAACAACACAGGGTATTTTTGCTTTATGTCCTTAGAATTAAAGTGAATTCAAATTTATTGCGCTTCACGAACCTTTTAAAGAGGGCAGCATTTTCAGAAGGTATTATTGAATGTGATTAATCTTCATGCTGATGAATATAGTTATGATTAAGATTATTTAGTTTAAATAATAAGTTTCAAATTTGAGCTACTGTTTAGGCCTCTGCGAAGTCCTATCATAAAGTGTCAGGGTAGAATGACATACTACCATGAAGAAGAGATTTGTTCCAGAGCAACTGCCAAACTTGTTGTCGTCCTTGTTACCAGTTGTCAATGCAACTTACACCATCCACTGAAACTTATGTTTGCCTATCAACTTCCGGTCCGTCAACCTTGCTAAACTTAATTTCAGAACTATCCATCACACAATAAAAATAGGTAATACAAATAAAAAATCAATGGTTGCGTGTTTGAAGGAAACACCAATCCCAGTGTATTTGGCAAGTCGTCGAACAACACCGAAAAACTATCGCCAGTCGCACGCGCCGACGCTTAAGTGACTGCAATGTATTGTGCAGTTGAAATTTATAGTCAAGTAAAAGGTTTGGAGGCTACTAAAGGTGAGAGTTGTATATACAATTTTGCTTTCCATATGTAAATTAATAGCGGTTTGACCTTTGCTAGTCAGTTTGCTGTCGTACTCTGATGATGATCATGGAAGGTCGAAACGCGTCAATGTTTGCGACTAGCGGTAATCTTTCTATGTAGTTTGACGAATGGTGAAAAACAATTGGATTGGTGTTCGCTTCAATCTCACAAACGTGATTTAAAGACATATCACAAAGTAAATTAATACGCAAAAATTATGCTAAATGTGGTTTTTGCATTCAAAACCTATCTATTTTATATATTCGGCATCTTCTAAGTCCTACCTTTTATGTATAGCACACGAATGTCAGAGTGAGTCTAAATATGAGACCTTTAATAATTAACCACCACAACACAGTAATACACACACGCATATATATATATATATATATATATATATATATATATATATATATATATAACAACAAGCTTACAACCTTATTAAAAAGTTTCATCAACATGATATTCTAATCGACTGGCCAAGAATAACAAAATTCATGAACAATCAACTAGTATCCAGTCAAGAACAAACAGGCCCTCGACTAGAATCAACAAACATACAATCGGATTGGCAACAAACTGAAGTGGAAATAACAGAGGCGCATACGGTGACAGAAGTTTCCAAACAATATGAGCGTTTAACACTGCAATCCACACTGGCGCTGTTACCATGTGAAATATAAATTTGCGCAACAAGGTGAAACGATCAACTACATTGGGAAAAATAGCACTCGTACATGTAGCAGCGAACAATGCGCACAAATGGTTAATTCTCAAGCCATCAAAACAATAATAACCAGATCTCAGACATCACTTTGCAATACAGCGAGAATGATCTTTACATGCAAACAGGCACACACACAAACACAAACGCACACACACACTCCAATCAGCCAAAACAAGAAATAAAATTAAAAGCGAGTCAGATATGTTACCACTAGCATAATCAATTAAAAACCCAGAATGTATATAAATGAATGATTGTAGAGCGATGTTTAGTTTTCACGAACTAAATGGCCTTTATCCACTTTGTCCTTAATGTGTTTTTTCTTCCTAATTAGAAATATACTGTGTAATATTAAGGAAATGGACATAATAAGGAATATATATATATATATATATATATATATATATATATATATATATATATATATATATATAATATGTCCATTGCCATCAAATATTACACATGATATTTATCATTAGGAAGATAAACACATTAGAAGCAAAGTGGATAATGACCATTTATTTCGAGACTACTAAACATCATTTTACAATCTTTCATTTATGTACATCCTAGGTTTTCTGCATTGAGATGGGTGCAGACGTATATCAAATTGCGGCCGTAGCAGATCGACAAGATTGATTAGAGAATCCATCGAAATTAAATCGAGAAATGACATCATGAATGAAACAGCCGTAGAAAAATCACTAGGTCCTATTTGGAATACAGCATTAAATTATGGTAGGAAACGAAGATTTTACGAATCTGAATCAGAATATATCCTAATTTATTTTTTGATTATCTTTTTACTTCATCCTTGATTACTTGTTATCTTATTTTATCTATTATTTTACATTCTGTTGTTAATTTAGCACATTTTAACAAACATTTATGTCTGTATGATGGGTAGGTAAAAAAGGCAAATTATCTTTGCAATATTGCTATTATCTTTCTAATCAGGCAAATTTCAATTTCTTTTACGACCCATTTTTATTTTAATTTTAACTATCTACCATATTAAAACACATTTCCGTTTCTTTTTTAATTTTGCTAATTCTCAATTATTTATTGTATTCACAATACACTGCCCCTCCTCAACGGGATGCCACTAGTAATTACTTAATTTAGTATAGTACGTGTAAAAAAATGTCTGATATTTGCATTTAGGAAATGACAGTTATCACTTTAGTTTCACTTAAATGACTGTTACACGTGCCGGTAATTGCATGTAACAGATTATATCTCAGTTTTAATCAAATGCTCACACACGTACACACAAATACACAGACGTGGCAATCGCTTATCTAGAGAATAGTCATATGTTGCTAAATCGCGTTAATTTCACTGGGATGAGTGACCATGGGCAGTAGTTGATTAATCCTCAATAAAACAAAAACGAGAAAACATAAACTCAGGCATGACGTATGCTTTTCTAGTGGGTCGTCAGTATTTGTTATTAAATCACTTTAATTTCATTTAGAGGAGTGTACACATGCGGAGAAATGCACAAACCAATTTTCCAAACAATTACCTTGTAAAATACAAGTTATGCTTAAGAGATCTAACAACAAGTATAAATGGGACAGTTTAAACTAAAATTTTCTATATGACATTGATTTTCATTTGTGTGTGTGATGTTCTTTCCATTGAAAAAGGTCTCCATATCTGGAGGCCAAAATATATGGCAAAATGAGGAAGACACCTGATGCAAACAAATTGGATCGCAACTCGAGAATCAGGTAAATCCTAGGCTTTCATTTGATTATGTGGGTTGCAATTAGCCTGACTTCTTTTTACTTCTATTTCATGTTTGGGCTGACTAGTAAGTATATATGTGTATGTGTCTGTGTGTGTTTCTTTTTACGCAAAGGCGTGTTTGTTTTGAAAAGTTATGTCTGAGATGTGGTCTTGTTTTGATGGATTGGGAGTTAAACAGCTTTTCGCATTGTTGGCTGTTATTACGCAAGTTTTTCTCCGAGTGTCGTCTTTCGTTTCTTCTTGTTCCGCAATTTTGATCTATGCCTTTAGTAATAGCGCAGGGTGTGTGAATTGCTCACTTTGCTTTGAAATTTCTAACGATGTTAACAAAGGTTTTGATACCATATGTGCAACTGCTTTTTCCTCTTCAGTTTGTTGCCAATCCGATCACATGTGTATTGAGTCTGGTCAAGTGGGATTTTATCCTTGCCTGGATGCTAGTGTAATTGTTCATGTTTTTTGATTCTTAGTCAGTCGGTTAAAATATGATTTTGGTGAAATTCTTGAATGTTTTCAGCCATCTATGTCCATGATTGACAAGCAAAAACACAAGATTTTTTGGAATTGGTTGTGGAGTGCCAGCTTCATATTTTTCAATGCCGCGTTTGGCATACGCGAAATGTAGCTTTGTACCGACAGTTTCATACTGCCTAGGGTTTATCCTTCTGGTCACAACCGGACTAATATTTTACTAGGTTTACAACACCTAATACATACTTCCATATATATTACTTCTCCGAAACAAAAAGTATTTAACAGTTTCACTGAGTTCCGATTGATCACAATTTCCATTTCCGTTTTATCTTCGATCGGACTGAGTTAGTATTCGTCTCAACGGAAATGCGGTTCTATCCCATTCTTTGTTACCTGGCAATGTATCAGAACGACAATCCCCGTACCATCTTCAGGCCAATTATCACATATATACACAACACAATACTCACAATAGCAGATTTAAGTAAATCTGTCTATAACCTATTGGGGTATTTGAGGATTACTGTAACATTGAAATCAAAATTTTTTTGATCTTACTATGCGTCCGGAAAATCAATTTAAAAAAATATAGACGTGTATGTCAATCCATTAGGTTTGCTTTAGTTATTCGATAAATGTCACTTTTGCAGAATGCACATTTGTTTATAGGTGATTGTGTGCGGGGAGGGGACAGGGATACGGTTTTGTATACATTTGTGTATTAGAGACTAGGTATGAAGACCGGATATTAGGAAGACAATTAAAAAATACTTTTGGAATTAGAATAAATATAAATATATCTGTCTTGCACGAGGATACCACATTTGCCACAAGTTGTGTTTTATTCCTGTGCGTATTGTGTCAACCCTGAAGATGAGACTGGAAATTCAGTCTCAAAATTTGGAAAAAGAATAGAGCAATCTTTGTTCTAACATCATTTTCAGACAATCAGATGATGGAAGGCTTGAAAAAGTAGGGACGCGTGAGAACCCATCTATCAGGGTCAATAATCAAAGCACCTGAAAATCTATATCTTTCAAGATTTTACCGACCTAAGTGTGATATCAATTGTCCCGCACAAGAAAAATGCGGTCAAATCCAAAACAGGAAGGACAGCACTGAAAAAAAAAGATCCAATATTTAAACAAAACACATCATCGAACTTATATATATATATATATATATATATATATATATATATATATATATATATATATATATATATATATATATATATATACATCCGTAATATATTTATATATGGACATCAGTGTGCCTCAACTTATTTTAATATTAATGTGCGTGGTTATGTGCGTTTTGGCGATTAGCTATTTAATGCCTTAGACTTATCCTGACCATCATGTAATATATGTCGTAGCTCTGACTTGGAAGTTTTAAAATAAATATAAATAAATCAGTTTTGTATGAGAAACCTAAATATTCCATACTTTGAGTGCGTAAGTGAAGTGTGTGACACAAAGCCATGACGATGAAACCAAAAATACAGTTTTGATACGTTGACGGTCGAGCAATACATTGGCGACCTCAATGATGCAGGGGATTCTACACTTAGTGGCATTGCCTTTAATGCAAAACTGGTTTATTATGAAAAACCAACTTTTGCACCTGGAAACAAGAACAGCGAAATGTATTACTGATCAACCAGTTAAATACAGCTGAAAACGATTGCAAACATATATTTTGTCGCTGTAGTGTAAAATTATCTCGTATATATTAAAACGCATGAGGTGTTCTTATATTGATCTGTCAAAACCAATTGTATTTTTATTTAATTCTTAAAAGTAAGTTTTCTGTACAATATAAAATCGGAATCTACTTCGAAAATGCGACAATGAAATCGCATATACATTTTTTCACTATAAAATAAAAATCACATCGGGTATAAATGGATATTCATTTTTAATTTGTATTATTCAAGTAATCTTAATTAGTCGCTGCGGACGGGGCCTGGAAGCAAGTTACGTCTAATTTTGAATCTGAGACTCTATCCACTTTGCTACCCTGATGCATAGTAGACGCAACTTTAGGTTTTAAATAAACTTATTACCTCTTATTAGCCTTTGCTTCGTGTGAAACTAATTCGGAATATCTTTAGATCTGAAGTTTTAACTGGCCGCCAACCTATTTGTGACTGTACAGCAGGCACCAGGCCTATTTCGGGAGTTATAATAAATTCAACTATAATGGCAGGGTATTGATTTAAGCTATATTGCCAGAATAAACTATACATTATCTTGGGGTAAAAAAGAAAATTAATCTCGTAGATAGGTTACGTCATAGTTTTTACTTTTTCAAATGTTGTTCAGAATTTTCCGCGAACATGGCTTAAACTGTCGCACATTTGCATTGGAATATCCGAATCCACGTAATTCGCCACTCGGATCACATTATATATGCAATTTCAAATATTATACAAATTTGTAAGTTTGATTAGCCTTTCCTTCAGGTGGAACCTCAAACACTGAAATTTAATCTAATTAGTCCCAACTGGTCAGTTTACAACAAACTCCGTGACACATCAGAAATGCATACTTAATTGAGGTATCATGCCAGGATTGTGATGGTATTTAAGTTGGCATTATAAAATTAGCATTGTACGAGGTAGCAAAGGCAATATATACAGTAGACCAGCATCGTCCTCATTGAAACTTGTCAGGTTTTGTCCAGAATTTTATCCGAACGGGGCTCGAATCTTGGTAAATTTTAATTCGACCCTGGGACTCTACGTTTTACATTATCCATGTCTCATTCTTCATGCAGTTTTAAGTAATATAACGAATTTTGTTAGCTTGTTAGTTTTTTCAGGTGGAGCCCGTTTCAAATCTATTAAAACTTGACGTTGTAACAAGCCACGCATGGATCACTTATTAAAAAACAGACATCATGCCATTTGGGAATATTATATTAAATCCACCTGAATTAAATGATATTCATAATACAAAAGTGGGTTAAAAACTTAAAATTTTATTTAGTAAACGACAGAGTTGGCGCGGAGAATATTATCTAATAATCCAATACGACTGTACCATGAGTCGAGCCCCATCCACGGCAAATTATGAACTGTGAGTGATCTGTTCTCAAATAGGATGAAATCGGCCTACTAGATGAATTACTTTTGCTATATAATGTGAAAATGAAATACAACTGAAAAAATCATGCCATTAGACTTTAGGTTCATATAATTTCCCTTGTGGCATGTTGGCTGTAGCATATTGACAGATCAGAGGTGGTGAGTTATAATTTCAGGTATTAAGAATGCCATTTGGTTTTTACATGAAGGACAGGATATCCTAGATAATTTATTTTATAAATTATTTTAAACTGTATGTATTATGTGGATTGTATCCTAGACACTAGTGTATGTTTTTCTCTGTTCGAGCCTATTCCGGCGAAAATTCTAGACAGTACTTGATAATTTATCAATATGGACGAAAACATTATAATGAATAAATTGTCTTTGCTACTCGAAGTGAAGTTTAGCTTATACCGAAGACAGGCATAACCCCAAATCCTTCCATTAGGTTTATTAAAACTTCGTAGTCTCAAAGATTTAAAATAAGATCCAGCTGAAGTCAATGTGCACCAAATAAGATAACTCTGTGTATGAAAATAAATTGCGAATTGTATGCAGCAGTGAAGGCATAATGAATAGAGTTCTAGACATCTGGGCAAATGTGTCCTTCTTTAAAGCCTCGTCATCGCCAAGTTCTGGACATCTGTTTACGGGTTCCCAATAAAGGTGAAACCGGTTTTCTGGATGAATTGCCTTTATTGCGTCATGCATTTTTCGTTTATTCTGGTAGTATTGATAGAATCAAATTCATGCCGCAGGTTTTTTCTCTGTATATTTTTAGACAAAGAAAACATTTAATATTAGAATGTATATTTATAGCGGATTATTGACTGTTTATTTCAAAATTACATAACTAAAAATGACAAACTATTAGTAAAATTCATTCTGGGTTTCCATTTTATTAGTTGATTAAGAACGTGTCCGATTTTCTTTTTTATTTTTTTTTCTTTGCAGCAGTCATGCGATTGTCTGTGGTTAATTACGTTGATTTGTGAATTCCTATGGGGCGTGTCTATGTGCATGTAGAGGTCATTCTCTTTTAATACAATAATTGCTTGATTTGAATGAAGAGAATTTTTGAGTTCTTGTTATTGTTGTATTTTTAGATTTAATCTATACCGGGCCTTCGCTTTATTGCCGATTGTGCGTATTGTTGCTTTTTTCCATATATTTCCTTTTATATCGCGTTGATCATGAGCTTTATTTTGTCACCCTGGTAACAGAGTAAGTTGTGCTGTCTGCAATTTTTAATTGCTCATTTTGTCGTGAAATTCCCGTCACTATTAGTTATGACAGTGGTGTTGTTTTTGCAGTTGTTTTGCATTCAGTTTGTAGCTAATTTGATCAAATCTTGTTGGAAAAACCAGAAAAAATCAACGAGTCACAGGTTTTGACGCCTTTTTTGACCTTGATGGGTTAATATTAGAACACGATTTGCAGGAAAATTAGCGAGGATCAAATTGTAAGGTATTTGGAGCAGAGCAAAATCAAATACGCGGCTATTACAAGTAACAGCTTTGCATACATTGTCCTTGACTAGAAATGCCAGCTGCACAATTTCTATGAAGTTATGAAAATGAACATTTTGCAGAATTCGCGACATTTCTACAGGTGATACAATTAAGCTGTCATTGGTTTCGCGGGTATTTACGACAATTAGATAAATCAAGCTTGCGTGCGTCAGATAAACACCAATTTTGTTGTACCCAATTTTTCGCACAACGTAAATTATTCACTATCTGTTTTAATGCAACTATTTAAATGGTGGTGTAAGTTTCGAAACAGCTTATTCTCCAGATAATTGTTTTTATTTGCCATTAAAGCGAACAACAAATTCTATTCCAAAACACAGAATTTTTTATTTCGGATAGTGCTTGCAAATTGGCCTAAACAAAAGACGAAATGTTTGCAGTCGAAAAGTGCAATATTGCTCATTCATCAAAATTCAATATTTGCCCAGGCGTAGAACTGACAGCACAAGACAATTAAACAATAAATGAAGACAGAATGTTTCAAAAGTTTTAGATCCATATTGTTTTATTAGGAAAATAATATTTCTATAACTTAGGAATAGCTTAGTTGATAATTTTGACGATTTGTCTTCGCACCCGAACAACCCACTCATTAATAAATGAAATAGGTCTTGTTTCCGAAAAGAAAATATAGCACCATATTCACTAACCGCAATAGTAAAAAATGCTATTAACTTACTGAATTGAAATTTTACGCATTATTTCGACACGAACTTTTACCACATGACAATTTTGATTTAAACAGCAACCACTCTAGTCAATAGTATTTAAAACCTAAGTCAATTATACTTGGTAATCAGTACTCCGAATATATGAACCCGTTATTCAACATTAAAAAAATATCATGTACACTTTGATTTACAATAATTGCATATATTCGAGATATTATTTCGCTTATTGTTGACAGATATAGTGAAATAGCAAGAATTAATACGTCTGGCACTTCATTATTGAGTTTTGTTACAGACGCTGATTATGCTACATAAATTAAACGATTCATTAGAAGGTTTTCAGACGCAAAAATATCGTTAGTGTTTCTATTAAATAGTGCCTATATTTAACAAAATGCAGCAGATTATCACAATTTCATATAGGCAAAATTGCTTGTAATATTAAAATCGTTCACTGCTGTTTCAACTATACTTTTGTGGTGATTTAGTTCTTCTAGGTCAAGCTATTTCAAAATTTTACTATAATTTATATATATATATATATATATATATATATATATATATATATATATATATATACGGAAGCGTATTTAAATCGCTTCTTACATGATATTGTTAAAAGTTCGACTAAGTGCGCTCTACGTTTACTATCGGTCAACTGAATAGTGTCATTGATCATCCGACACCTAGATACCTTTAATATTTTATTAATATGCACTCCTATATATATATATATATATATATATATAAATATTTATATATTTTTTAATCCATATATATATATACCTAGATACATAAACAAATACATAATCACCAGTATTATATAATCTATACACAGGAAAAAATCTCCTTAATTATCTTATTTCTTTCCAAGCCCATAAGATCAGCAATTGATATAATATAGCCAACTGAAATCTTCTCAGGGCAATAAATGTGATTCGCTAAATGTGCGTCATACTTGATTCTCTGTTTAGAAACATTGCATAAGTGCAGTAGATTATGAGAACAAATAAGGAGGGGTGAGAAAAATTTAAAAAAAATGTAGCTATACAATACTTTGATAAAGTCAAATTTATAAGACTTGAAGAGTTTTGAAAACGGAATTCAATATCCAACATAAAGGATGTCCAAATATATAACTGAGATTTAATCAAATAGAAAGGGAGTAGGAGAGACAGAGAGAAAAAATGAAAATTGGAGAGAGAGAAAGAAAGATAGAGCGCTAGACAAAGAGAGAGGGAGATATGTAGAAATAAAGAGTGTGATAGAGAAATATAGGAGGATTCATAGAGAGGCAAATATAGAGGCAGAAATAAATATAGAGAGAAAGTGAGTCTCAGAGAATTTCAGAGACAATCATAGATAGAGACAAAGAGAAGGAGGGATCGGCAGGAATTGACAACGAGAGACAGAGAGAGTCAGAGCGAGAGTTAGAAGTGGTGAGGCAGATTGAAAAAGAGACAATTAGATGGAGAAAATTAGAAACAGAGATAGAGACAGGGGAAAGGAAAAAGGGACAGATGTAGAAAAACATAGAAACAGAGAGGCAGAGAGTGAGAGTTAGTTCACGGATGATGTCTTGATTACTGCGAGGTGTAATATCTGATATTACTCAAGAACAGAGTGAATGAATTTGCTGGAGTAACAGGTGTTCACAGGTAGTTATAATTCTTCATTTTGGTGAAATTTGGACTATCTTGAAGTCACTCATGTTGGTACCACTACGCAATTCGGCAACAATAGAATGTGTAACATTTTCAGCCTTGATATATAATATATAATGAGTTGTCACTGAAGTTACATTTTCGAAGACTTTATATGAAGTTAGTTTTTATTAGGGCTTTGACTGTCCAATTGCCCGAAATTTCCTGAACAAATATATAATGAGTATGGAGCGGAGTACTGGCTGCTAATAATGAGTCGCCAATAAGCACGGAACACATGCTTACGTGAGATTATACCCATCGATTATGCTGACTGGCTTATCATTCTAGTCTTATTTGAAACAATTTACTACTAGGTACGGGTACTTTAAACACAATTGCAACTTAAACGCCTTATTTTAAGTGAAATTTTGACTATACGTCTGCAATTGCTCAAACCATCATTTAAGTATCGTACGTGTGCACTCGAGATGGAACAATTAAGATAATTAAAAAATGTTTTAACAGAATTGAGAAAAGTATATACGAACTGCAGCCGGAATGATGCAAGCGTAAAAGCGTGTTCGAGTATGGAGGTGATGCACTTACATGATCAGTTGTCACCTTATTCCAAACTCTCTCCCCAATTGATTTTTTTCCTTTGGTATGCTTTCCAATATATATATATATATATATATATATATATATATATGTGTGTGTGTGTATATATATATATATATATTCATTTGTAGCTGATTTAGTAGAATAAGAGGATGAAGCGCCTATTAAATCTGATAAAGTATGTTTCTATTATTGCACATGGAAATGGTACCATTAATTTTATTAATGCTCACATTCCAAAAAAGTATTCTTTTCATTTTGTAGGCTTATTCCCATTTTGAATTTCAAATAGACAAATTTCAAATAGACAAATTTCAAAATTTGAACACAATTTTGGACATTAAGTTTTAATTTTATTTTCTTATCAAATCCTAAACGATCTTCCTTGCTACTATTCATCATTATTAGCTTCAATTTTTGCACGTTGATACTTTCAATTTGTGCATTTAATATTTCATGAAAATATGATTTAAACTTTAAACTATATATTTGCCTAACTAAGTAAGCTATTTAAATTAAGCCTTTCGATGTTTTACTTACAAACTTTGCATCTATTTGCATATCTAGCATATATTTTTCATCTATATGAAGTACAATTGTATCCCTATTGGCATAAACTCGCAATTTTCTCTAATATGGTAAACATAACGACTGGTATCTTATTTCGAGCTACCATTATGTGCGAATCGACCAAATATTTAACTAGATGAAACATGTTGCACGACAGGGAATTGATTAATTACTGTTACCTTATTGGTCGCCCCAAGGTGTTTGCATCCCCTGTCCCCCTGGTTGTTCCAGAGATTACGACTTCCTCTTTCAGCGGAATTTGTCAATGGAAAGCACAGCACACAAACAATTTTACTTGGCAAATTGATTGTCAAATTGTTTGTGTGATGTGCTTTCCATTGAAAGACACTTCCGAACGAGGAAGTCGAATTATCTAGATTAATCAGGTGGACAAGGGATGCAAGCACATTGTGGCGTCCAACAAGAAAAAGTTAAATAAATATTTATTTGTCCAAAGGACGCCTAGGTACATAAGCCATACACACTAATGCACAACTTATCGTGCAAACCACATTTTGCGGTACATTTATATTAAATATTTGTAAGCAGAACTGTATTAATCAAAGAAGTCATATTTCCATTTTACAACAGGAAGTAAAATGATTTAAACTTGCATTTTGAAAGCACGTTTATGCTTATCCTCATAGCAATAGGAATAATTACTTTTTTGATAACAAATGCCAACATGAAACAAATCAAAAGTTTACACTGTTCAACAATATGATTTTGATAAGTTATAGTTGTAATTGACGGAATAAACAAAGACAATTATACTATCACTTGCTATCTGGGTGAATATAACATAGTTTGAATGTTGCAGGAAATAAGAAACATAGATAATAAATAAAGGTCATAACGCCTGGACAATTTATTCTGTAAAGCATAAAAGCATAAAAACTCACTTGAAATATACACGTGCGTGATGCCTATTAAAGTGATTAAATATGTTCAGTAATTATCTCATATTTGTAGAGGGAAAACTTGCTTTATGTAAACAATTTTTTCGCCACCCACGCAACACATTGTCGATTTAGTTATCTAATTGTTAAATTCATATCCACGTCTGTGTGGTGTCTGTTCCATAAAGACAGATTAAGGCTGGCTATTTGAAACTTTACGTCTGAAGTGATGACATATAGGCTCCAACTGAAAGAAAGGATAACCAAAAACATGAATTATCTCACGGACACAAATTATTTTGTGGCATGTGGCAAGTTGGCTCTTTGGTTAAAGAACCAGATTCCGAAACAGACGTGCTCAGGTTCGAGCTCTGTTTGACAAGTGTATAGACAAAATTAAACGAATGTTGGTTACAAGGGCGGTGATAAAAATTACTATAATCAAGGTTGCGGTCGTGATATAATCACCTGACACATTAATTACTTACATATGTCAGTATAAGCTAAGGTTTCTATAATGTAGAATTGCCTTTTCTACACTATACTATTGTTATTTTATACTGACAGATGTAAGAAACTAATGCTCCAGGTGTTCTTTTCGAGATCGCAACCTTGATTATAGAAAGAGTATAAACATAATAGAATTTTTTTTATTAGTATCAAAACTTTTATTTATATTAAACAATAATTATAAAAGCCCGCGCATCAATAGATCTTTTGATTGCGTGCAAGATGGAATCATTTTTGAGCTTCACCTGAGTGGACATACTAAATCACTAATTACAAAGGATAACATGGTATTCACTAAAAATAAAGTAGTAAGGTCAATAAATTGCGAAAATAAGTATTATTAGGAGAATAGTTTCTGCTTAATGAGTGCAGATTTTTTAACTTAATAAGAAAGCGTAATTAGATATTGCTCATAAGTATGGGAATGAATATTATTTAACAGTTAGATATTATTTGTGACAGAGAACTTATATATATATATATATATATATATGTATATGCAATTGATTATTACGTGTTGCGCACCTAATAACAAATTAGTTCATTCATGACCAGAAAGATAAACCAAAGACAGCATGAACGGAAATTATAATTTCGTGTACATTCGTTTCGCATTTAATGGTGACTTATCAATAGCTGCCAGTGTTATATCCTTTAACTACTATATATTTTGGTGAGAAATGTGGGAATATTAGACAGTACAATGTCCTATGTGATTTTGACAAATCTACGGTTGTAGCTATTAAAATGAGACTATTCGACACGATTTAATTAATACCTTGTCGACACTGTCAAGTTTCCTTGGTGTTATCCATGGCACTGATGAGCTATTTTGAAACTTCTGCAGCAAGATATATGAAAGCAGCTGCTAAATATATATGGGTCCTCATAGAAACATTTAAGGCGTTATTAACATAGCAAAAGTGGCGCTGAAAACGACAGTTCCACAAATAAAACCGGAAAGAAAAGACGAGCCCTTGTCTTTAGGGGACACAAGCCAATTCTATCACAACACAAATTCACAAAATTGTTATTCTAATACATAAAAATGCTTTGGCAGAATGAGTATCGTTTCTAGTCAAGTTAAATGGGAATTTCGCATACAATGTTTTAAAATCAAAGTTCGAAACTGAATAAAGTTTAATATGATGAACAGCCAAATGATCTATTCTTAACACAGAAGACGAAAGCAAAAGGGAAACTCTCTCGAAAATCATTTCCAACTACAATTCAATTGGATGCCAAATCCAATTTTATATAATGATTTTCAACTAATGTGTATCTTGCATAATATGGTTTTGCGCCCATGTCTAAACATTGATAAATATTTTTTTTTACAATTAGAATTATATCGTTAAGAGCTCTTCAATTTCAATATTAAGCAAGCGTACACAGGTGCTTCAGGTTTTCAGACCACGTACACAAAATTATGCCCGAAAACACTAGCATAGAAATTTGCAATTTTTCTTAAAATAGACCTTACTAGAGTTTTACAGGAGCACTTTCATATGTGATTTTACAAGAATAAATTAAAAATAATGTGACTCCTTTTTTAGAATTAGGCCAGCTATATTTCTTCCTGTTAAACATATAATTTTATTCTTTCTATCTCTCTTCCTCTGGGCATAGAAAACCGTCCCAGCATAAACAGGCCATTTCTTGCTATTTGTCGGTTTAATCAATATGCATCTATTTTACCGGAAATAGCACTTGATGGAGCATATATTTAAACTTAGAATTTAAATATGAAAAAAATACATTTAAATACAGCACATTTTTTCGCATTAATTAAATATTGCCAGAAGAGATAAATCAATAAACTGATTAAATTATGATCAATTTACTAATATTAAAAAGAAATATAAACAATATTTGTTAAAACGGAATGAAGTACCGTTGTAAAAATTATAATTCTAAATGATTTGATTATTTACATATTTAATTGAAAAATGAATATATTTTATGCAATATTTAGCTCTTCTGAAAAGTAAAGGGAAGCACGTGAGCGGTAGAGCAAAATTTGCAACCAAATTATTATTGACAATGAAACATAAAGCTTCATAGTGACGTTCTGCGGGATGAGACTACAGTTTATCTACTTGCACGTCGTGATGTGGACGGGGTAGATCTACTGGCATTGCTGATAAGCATGGTGTAGTAATGAAAGTAGATTTGGAAAATTTCATCAAAAACTGCGCAAATAATATTTTTTGACACATCATCTGAGATTCATAACGATTATGAATTTAAAGCCGGAAAATCCTTAACTAGAGAAAACAGTAATTAAATGTAAAACAGTGATTCATTTTTATCATAAGTTTGTAAAGCTTCGGAAGCCGGTCAGAAACAGAGATTGTGGAAGAAAAAATACATTCATAACAGAATAGATAAGGCAATTAAACAATAATTGTTTGCGCGGATGGTGGAAATAATTTTTAAATCAAGTTTGCGAGGTTGAAGTAAACACCAATCCTATCGTATTTAACCATTCGTCGTGGATATTGGCCCTTTAGTTCGAAACCACTAAATATCACTTTACAAACTTTCATTTATATAAATCCTGGGTTTTAATTTGATTATTTGGAAGACAAATAGTCTGACTCGGTTTTAGTTATACTTATTATTTTGGCTGAATATATAAGTGAATGTGCATGTGTGTCTGTGTGTGTCCGTTTCAGTGTAATTCAGTGTTTCTTGCTGCATTGCAAAGTGATGTTTGAGATCTGGTTATTCTTGTATTGATGGATGGGAATTTATCCAACTTTTCACATTATTGGTTGTTACGTTTATGAATGTTATTTTCCTGAGTTTTGTCTTTCATTTCGCCTTGTTCCTCAATTTAGTTCTGTTTACTTGGAAACAGTGCAAGGCGTGCGGATTGCTGTTTTGAATGCTCATATTGTTTTGAGAATTCAGGCGCTGTTAACAATGTTATTAATACTGTATGTTTAGTTGTTTTTCTACTTTATTTTGTTCCCAGTCCGATCGATTGTTTGTTCAATCTGGTTTTTTGACTTGTCTTGATGCCA
>JAQBSW010004554.1:0-67821 GCA_029291075.1 Eudiplozoon nipponicum
GGTGGACTCTGGTTGTTGTTGCTCCCGTGGTCGAGTTGTAATCACGATGTGGATAACGTCGTTCAGGTTCTGCAATTAATTGGCTCGTCTCGCTGGTTGTACCGCAACAAGATGAGTCACGGATGTAGCCAATTGTTGGTAAAACTATCAAATCATCAGCGTAGGTATTGACGGCCGACAGAACGCACACGCGTAACGCAAAGCAGAATGCAAATGCGACAACTGACTTGCATGGTAAATTGCCGTGCTTAAATAGCATGCCATAGTAATATATGTCTACTTGCACACTATTGGTTAAACGGCCAGTTTCCTTTTTTCACTCTGGTGCAACGTAAATAAAATTGAATTTAATTTACGCAATATGTCGGCCATTAATTTCTGTCGTTACAGGTTGAATGCTAAATCAAATGCAAAAATGAATCCTTTATTTGTTCAGCGCTGACTATGTAAGAATGTCTCTAATTTCTGATATTATCTATTTAAAACATAATAATTTATCAAGTTTGATAAGTCTTTAAAAAAATTTGTTGAAAATAAAAATAAGAGTACGTTTAGATTTATGCAGCAAGTTATATAACTATGCCATATTATAAATAATTAATTTACTATGTTATTTCTATTTATTGTTATCTGGTAATTGTGAAGTATACTGTAGCATGGTTAAATTTACTGTTGAAATAGTAGAACGTGCGTATCAGTTCACCAACGCTATTCGAGATAGAGAATTGGATCTGAGTTACTCAAGGCACCTGCAATAGAAAATTTTGGAAGCACACAAGATCAATTTGACACTATTGATTTAACCGATAATGAAATTCGTAAACTAGACGGTTTTCCGCTTCTTCAACGTTTGAAGCATCTAGTTTGTACAGACAATAAGGTAATAATATTTTATCTTAAAATCTAATTGATATATTTTTTGTCAATGTTTGAAATTGTGTATCCAATCGTAAACTTGCAATTTTGAAAATATCATTAATCTAATTTTTGTAATATTTAAAACTGCCCACATACTAATGTTCATTTTTATTCGACAGAGTTAAGTTCTGTTATCTCCATTAATTTGTTTTATCGCTTTTCATTTCATTTTGTTGAAAACGATGATGAAAATAATAACAATTAAATTGCGCTTATCATTAAAAGCCATTTGGTCACTACCATACGAGATCCTGTGACGCCACATTCGATAACCAAATTTTGAACAACTAAATTTCTCATTACCTTCAGCACCTAATCTTAGGCTTACTTACTTCGGTCAATTGCTCTGCGTCTACACTTTGATGCTGTTATCCATTGTATCTAAATGAGATTTATTTCAATAAAGTGTGAATGCTCACCGTTTTACTGATTGCTACCATATACCTTTTTGAAAGCAGACAGCAAAATAAATTTACCTGCGATGAATTTGAAAACCTCACCGTGATATCATTAAGTATAATTTTATGATGTCAGTTCCATAATTTATTATCAAGACTCTATGTACGACGATTAATATACAAGACATCCGATATGTCTATACCATACGGAATGGTACAAGAATGGCGTACCTCTTCTCAACAAAATCTAAAGAAGACAGAATATTAAAGTCAACAAAGATAAGCTAAAACTTTCGACAATTTAAACAGCAAAATACTACAAATATTACAATATTTTCAAAACATAACCTTGCTTATGAAACCAGCGGTAACTTTAAATGTTTAGTAATATAAATTGATTAACTTTTTTCTATTGGGAATTAATTGACCTTCATACCACTTGACCCAGCAGTTTAATAGATCTCAATACAAATAAAAATAGAATTATATTTGAGTGTGTGAGATTGACTTGCTACCGTTTGTCAATAGCGCCGACGGTGAAATTTGTACAAAATGAGTAAAATTTATTCCGCAGATTTAGAAACGTCTTTTTTAATGAATTCGAGAACAATTTATTATTTTACAATATTGATACTAATTTTTTTATTTGGTTGAAGTTATTTATCTTACGCGATCTGCGACTAGTAATGACAAAAAAATCAAATTTAGTCTTACCAGATGAAAACATAACAGATCAATAATAATAATGAATTTTTCTTTGGCTGCAAAAGTCATCTCGTTTGGAAATTGAGAAGAACAATGTATAATATTCATAATCAGGAATATGCAACAGTGACTAGTAATTCCTTATCTGTAAAGGTAGCAACGTGGCGGGAGCAAGATTTTTACGACTAGTACTGCCTGACGTTTGTAGCAAAGCCCCAGGTCGTTATCAAAGCAAGAGATTTCCTAACTAGAATTGTATTTATTATAATGGATCCTTGAAATATGTCGGAATAGAATACAGAACTTCAGATTATAGCACCCAGTGTACATCATTCGTGTAGAATTCCATTTGGTAAATTCATGAGGCAGAAGCCAGTAGAATTTATTTTTCCGTAGTCCAATGAGGATCCATTGAAGCAGGAACAGATTAAAGTAACAAAAATATAAAATGATTATCGACAGTCCTTAGAGCGGAGGACGCGGAGAGGATCCTAAAAATATTCTACTATCTCTAACACCGTGTTAGAAGCCATCATATACTTTTTTTATTTTTCATTGTTATAGGCTTATAATTCTCCAAATACAAATTCATGCGATATAATGCAAATATAGACTTCATACAAATGATATAGTTATTAAATTATTGTCAATAGGGTAATATGCTAAAATGCTTGCAGGTGGTCATTATTCTATTTCTTATTTTCATATAAAACACGCTTTCTTATATATATATATATATATATATATATATATATATATATATATATATATATATATATATTCTTTATAATGTCCATGCCTCTTAATATTACACAGTGTATTTCTAAATAGGAAGAAAAGTACATTAATAACAAGAAAGGTGGATAAAGGCCATTTTATTTCGTGAATACTAATCATCGCTATACAAATATATATATAGGGTTTTACATTGATTATGCTAGTGGTAACAAATCTGACTCGCTTTTACTTCTGTTTCTTGTTTTGGCACACACTTACCAACCAGCCAAAACAAGAAACAGAAGTAAAAGCGAGTCAGATTTGTTACCACTAGCATAATCAATTGAAAACCCAATATATATATATATATATATATATATATATATATATATATATATATATATATATATATATATATATATATATATGATATATGTCTGGCAGATATATCAAATTGCTCTATTGTAAAATTGCGCAGATTCTATGAATAACAAATAAATATATTACGCTGATGTCCCTATCATGTTACCAGCAAATTATATCAGTAATAGTGGCCAATTTGCCTTTCTCAAATACTCTGCTGATCCTGTTTTGTTAGGTGTAGAAAAGCACTGGTGTCAAACGATCATTATCTGTGATCAGATATTGTCCATTAGGTACGATATGAAGATAACTGGCATTGTGATGAGTTTGGATCAGAAGTAATGATTTTGTTAAACGTTGTACTGCTTCGTATTACTAGCACGTGTCAACCTGGGATCTTCCATTTAATCTGGTGTATCAGCCTCTACTGAACTTCGTAAACGGTGTAGCCTTGTTGCAGCTTTTATTCGGAAATGTCACTTAAAAAGGTGTCTAGTTGATCGCAGCTAAATCTGGTTAACCCAGTTCTCTGCACAATAAAGAATTGTCAACAGTATGTTCGAAGTCACGGTTTGTGGATTTGAGCGTGTGAAGTTTGGCTATTCCGAAGTGGTTCGCATAATTTGTCGTAGGCAGCTGCGGCATAGCTCATATTTCCGGAATTCACGAAAGCCGATGAGCCTAGTGTCACCAAGGATCCGAGTCCGAATGATGCAGCACAATCTTGAGTTCCGGTTGTAAAATTATTTCCATTTCGATGTATTTCATACGAAACTGCAAGATTTTATTTGTGAATGTTATAAATAATTGACTATACTTAAAATGATACGTATGTTCTACCGATGATTGCCAAGAAAGATTACATTGGCATGCACAATATACAGGGAATATTCGGCAGTAGTACTTTATCCGAAGTTTCGACAATACATGCAACCAAATCAGTTGTCTCTATCCCGATTTGGAAGTATGACTTATTTGGCGAAACGGCTTCCTGATTATCCTGGGTTTTTCTGTGCGAGAGAGAAATCTCCATGTTTGCAGGTATTTTTAAGTATGTCAACGTGCGTTACCATTTTCAAGCAATTCAAATATTGTTTTTACTTTGTAAATTTGTACTTCAGACACAACGTTTTCTTTTTTTGCAGATCGTTAGAATAGCTCCCGATCTGTCAGAGCAACTGCCTAATTTGGAAACTCTTATATTGACAGGCAATAATTTGGCTGAAATAAAGGATATGGATCCGTTAGCACTTTGCACAAAACTCAATTTCTTGTCAGTCATGCAGTGTCCCGTAACCTTGAGACCGAACTACAGACTGTATCTAATTTACAGAATTCCAGCAGTAAGTTCATTTTGTTATGCATTATTAATATAAGTATTTTTTAAATTATAAATCGTACTTGAATTCGTAGGTGTCAATATTTTCTTCAAATGATGTAAGAGAGTTATATTCACTGATTGCAAGCAGTTCTTTCCACATCCATGCCTCACCATAATATACTGTATAAATGAGAGTAGTACAAAATGACTGACACGACTTTGCAGGAACAAGCGTAGTGAACGTTCCTACTTCAAACCATCCAAAACACCAACCTTTTAATTAAAAACTATACTAAAGGCATGAATAACCAAATATTCTCATATAAATAGCATTGTATTATAATAAAATGTAAAATTGGTATTTCTTATACTGTGTCGGTATTCTGTGTAGTTGGCTTAAGAAAAAAGACGTAATGTTAATCTTAAATTTTATACTCAAGGTAATACGGATTTCTGTAATGTATGGAATTTCGTTATTCATTCAGACTATTGTATATTATAATTTTGCCATTCACGTTTCATACAAAGTGGAATGTCTTATATATTTTTAAATTCACTATTAATTATTACAGGTTGGATATACCTATCAAAATATTGTTAGTTGAAGTTCATTCGCAACACACACCTTCCCTTATTGTGAGCCATTTGCTTTATCAACGAAACGGGAACAGTCTTTATGCAGAAATGTATCAATTAGTCAGTAATAAAATATTGAAATTAAGAATAGCAGCTAATATAGTTTGCATTATATTTCCTCATTTGTGGATTTACTATTACGCTTTATGTTACTTGTACTTTTATTTCTGAGCTCCTACTGTACTATGCATACTCAAGCAGCGTATGGATCTAAGTCTCACTAGCTTATCCATAACCGGCGATGGTTAGAGTAAGTTATTCTAAATTTTGCGATTCTCATACTCACCTCGCCAAACGTAGTGTCTGAGTTAGATGGTAGATCTGACAAAGTATGTAAAATTTCAACTACGTCCAGATATTCACTTTGCAGTTGCAGATTTGGAGTAGTGGGTTGCCGAAACAATAGAAATTCCATGCCTGATGACCAGCGATAATTAGCTAGTCAGATCAGGAATGGTAGCATGAAGCTTTCCGGGTTTAATGGGATACAGTCATCATCCAGTTTCATGTGAAGCCTCGAGTTTGATCTATCTACGCAGTAATACTATGTTCAGTTAGTACTGACAGGATGGCAGCAAGCGTGCCACACGTAAGGGCAGGTTTCGCCTGCTGAAGGAAACATTGACTACTGACATTTTGGAAGCTATTGCTAATTAGCCTTCGTGGACAAACTATCTAAGAGAGGACAAACTTAATACAAACTATCCCCACTAGGAATAGGCAACCTAATGTTCTTTTTCAACCCATCTATAACCATGAACGATACGAACTATGATGAAGCCATAGTAAATCGGTCGTAGCGTAGGGTGAAATGGGTCGCATTATGTGGTGAATCGTGCACATTTCATGAGTTAAATCAGGCTGCTGAAGACACATTTGTATCCGATTCTGCCTCATTTCCTTCTCTTCTATTATCAGTCTGACAGTAAAGCTCTTTTAGATGCTATGAATATAGTAGATTTTGATCATATCACTCATCCCATTATAGGAATGCCATATAGAAAATAGTTAAAATTAGCTACTAAGCTTTAAACCTAGGTTAGGCTCTCGCACGTATGTTAGAAAAATTAGACATCGATATATGTTTCGAATCTGAAATCAGATTACAGGATCCTACGTACATTTCAGAACTAGGTTAACCATTCTTATCTACGCGTTATTGGCTTCGAACCTTTGGTTCCACGGAGTTTTCTCAAGCTGCTAAATGGAGTGTCAGGGTTGTCCTTATTTCACGAGCTTAAGCTTTTTTAACTTAATTGACCCTTGGAATCAGCCAAATTTATGCTGCACGCTTAAATATATCAACTAAAATCATTGCCAGATACCTTGATCAGTGTTTCCTTTTCGTTGTAAATGCACATGCTCCCATAGATAGTAACACGTACTACTGCAAAGACTTTTCTACCTAAGTTCTTTACAAAGTAGAGCAAAAGTCTTGGGTATTGGTGACCTGAGTAGTCATGTTTGGCGTTAAAGTAACGCAGAATTTCAGTTAGGTGAAAGATACACTTTAAGCTCAGTACGCTACGATAAAGATGAGTGACTGTTTGTGCGCGATACGTAGATTATACTTCTTTAGCATAAACTTCAGAATTGTAAGGGATTGTGCCACAATGCGTCCCGGACAAAGAATATATTATATAACAACTAGTTATAGATGATGTGATCGCATCCAGGTTTGTCGTTCATTTTGGAATACTTATGTTGACAGCGATTGGTTGATGTCGAAATACATGTCGCAGTTCAAAAACGTCCCTTAAGGTTAAAATATTATTTATTCAATCTATTCTTGACCGAAATCTTGCTTGTTCTTCTCTAGTATGTGATTCACTCGAAGGATTGAGACGGCGTAGGAGAATCGAAGCATATTACCTGGGTACGACTGAAGCCAGGCTTATACTAGGATAGTTATCGAATGAATTCCGATAGTCCTTTTTAAGACTAGAATGGTTGTTGACTCACTCAAAGCTACTGGAACGGTGTCTTCATTCTATTGAGAAGGAGACTAGTCAGTGGCCTATAAATTTTATCGCTATCATCCATAGTGGTCATAAACAGAACGGCGTGGTGTGCAGACTTGCAATGCTTAATATGCAAAAATGCATTGCGTATTTCTAGTTATGCTTTCGTCAATCGGGATTGATTTACGTGTCAGCAAATAAATTGTGACCAAACATTTCATCTGTTGTTGGCTTACTGATTTGCTAAAGTTTAATTATCTCGGACGCATTGCACAATTACTATAGAACACACAGCTGTTATCTGATGTGAGCGGTTCCATTAGCAAAGTCCTTTTGGATTCTAAAACTTGTTTTATTAAAACTTATTCAGATTTATATATATATATTGCTTTTAATAAATTTCGAAAACGCGTTGATTAATTAATGATTTCTCTAGTTTTCTTTAGACGTTTCACATTTACTTATCGAAGATACTTTTTACTCTGTTAAATTGTTTATTTTTTTAGCTTCGCTTTCTTGATTATCGTCGTATTACCAAATCCGAACGCAATTTGGCAAGAAATATTTTTAAGCATTTGCCTCCGATCGTGCGTCCCTCACGAATTGTACCTAGTGCTGGAATACTGGCCAGTGGACGTTCACTGATGTCAGGCAACACTCTTGGTGCTAACTCGGCATCCAACGGTGCAGTCTTGTCAAGCCGTGATGGTGGTAGTGGCCTTACACCAGGACCGGCTAGTGCGGGTATGTCAGTCATTAAGACATTTACTCCTGGCGCGCCGTTACAATCGGCTGATAATTCGAATAGCAACAGCGCTAAGTTGGCTGCAGCTGCTGCCTTAGCAATGGCTTCTGACATACACAGCGAAAAAGCCAGCGAGTCTAGTTCCACGAAGTCTTTGGTTCATGCACGACTTTCAACGGATGCGTCAGCTCGAACTGTCAGCAATAACAAAGAAAACACAACGGTTGCTGCTCATGATGGTGATGATGCAAAAGAAAATACCGACAAGGCGGGATCTGAAGTCAGTGATAAATTGATTAGTCTAGGCCAAAAGAGGCCTCTTGGACGTAAGTTTTTTCTCAGCTTTTTGAAAGGCGATTGACAATGAAGAATTTAAAAAGAATACTTTAGCTAGGAATATGTGGTATAGTGCTTCTTTGATTTTCAGAATATCAAGATCTATACAACGATTAATTGTCTAAAATTATATGAGACTGTTGTCGCAGTCTGATGGTGGGAATCTATACAAAATATATGAGAGTGCCGTTGTGATGATAGCGAACATGAAGGTGATGCAGACCTACTAACTATTGTGGTGTCCGTTTTCTCTGCGCCGCTGCAAATGGGGGCTAATGCGATTATTTTCAGAAATATGTGTGGCGAATGAGATAAGCAAACTAGGCTTAGACAGGCAGTTTCAACTTGAAGCGCGGTGATTGTATGAAACTCGTGCTGTCCGTCGCATTCTCGGGTTGAGCCAACATTATCGACAACCTACCATCTTTCCTTTTGTAGATTACATAGTAAATTTAGATTCTGTTGCGCAAGATATTGTGGTGAGCATTGCTGAAAAATGGCGTCCGGAAAAAGAACGTTCTTCGCGTATATATGATTCCCCTTATAATGATTCATCGTTGTTAGCTCGCACTGATGTGTTCATGAATATTTTCAAATTGACTCCGGCGTTTAGCACTAGTGTGTCGTTGATCCACCTTTTCGTTCCTGTTGTTGATTTTTTCTTTATTAAAATCTAGACTTTTACTGGAAATCGGAGACCTACTACTCATTTACATCGGTATTTTATGCCGATGTAATTTTGCTTCATACAAAGCATTCTATGTAAGACTGAAGTCAACATCGGCGATGGTTGCTGTATTGATAACCTCGATTTCAATGACGAT
Source organism: Eudiplozoon nipponicum (assembly GCA_029291075.1). NCBI lineage: Eukaryota > Metazoa > Platyhelminthes > Monogenea > Mazocraeidea > Diplozoidae > Eudiplozoon > Eudiplozoon nipponicum. The sequence continues at coordinate 8,925 of JAQBSW010004554.1, forward strand.
TATGTAGGTGGGCCTAGACGAAGCTCTAAAATTTAGGCTTATACAGTGTGAGCAATAGTGCCAAAAATTAGAACCTATGTAATAATTTAAGAAACCAATCAATAAAAAATCTTATGTGCAATTTCAGAGGTTTTTTGGCGTTCGAGTCTTAACTAAAGATGATGCATGTGAACGATTGGGCATTAACGAATTTATTTCTCTGCTCATTTCAGTTTTCTGTTTGTATTTAATTTATAATATATATGTTCGTTTGTAGATAAATGGACATGGTAATAAATTGCTTATTGTGTCGGAATTTTTTCCTTCTTTAAAAATTCCCAAAGTAAAAATGCTAAATTTAAAATCGAAATTTGCTTCCTATTCTTAATTGTTACATTCTTTACGCACAGAAACATCACTTTTACTTAAATACATGTCATAAATAGCGTTTATTGTTTAAATAGGAAGGTTATTTTGATTTATAAAATTTCCCAATAAAAAATGACTTAACACAAGTAATTAGGATTATTCTGGGACGAATTGTGTAAGTAGACTATTTTAAGAATAAAGACGCAGGATTTTATCTATAATTATTAAACACAACTTTTTTACTCAACTTTTAATTTGCTTCTACATGAGCTGATAAATAAGAATACACAAAAACAGAGGTACAGGTCGACTAAAATAAAACTGGGTCAAAAGCTACAATTTAAACGAGACAGTTGAGCGCAATATTTACGATCGCGAGACTCCGTTTGATAAAAGTAATCCACTAATACATTCTAAGCATTGCAAAGCACAAAAAAATTTTAATTACGGCGCGCCCTCTATAAATTTCTCTTCTATCGTGGTGGTTTTATTGATTTAACGTTATTACTCTCTGAAATTTGTTTTGCACTAAATGAGCAAAAAGTCGTAATAGCCAACATCAACATTCACAAAAAATAGAACAAATTTTGATGACCTGCGAATAGATTATTTTTCAATAAATAGTAATTGTAACTTTACATTCATGAAATTTTCGACATTGTTGCCTTTCTGCATCTACAGAGTTCAAATAAATTATATGTGTATATATATATATATATATATATATATATATATATATATATATATATATATATATATATATAATGTCACCTATGATTGGATAACGGTGGATAACATTAGTGTTTAAAAAGTATTGTAAACCTATGAATTTGTTTGAATTAGTTAAGGTTTGACCCTAGAACAACATGTAGGAGCCGACTTTTTCAACCAGGCTGTCATTTAGTTACAGTACGCTGATTTCGGTGCCTTTATTATTGTCGTAGAATACGGCTAACACATTTTGTTCGCCACGCTTCCCAGGCAACCTCTAAGAATTGTTCGACGATAAGAAGGGTTTAACCAGAGTTTTCGAGCGACTTTATGAATCCTGCGACAGGTAATATCCAGTAGAGAAGCCTTTTTAATTTTGCTATGATCGCTTAGGATCTTCTGGATACTAACTTGTGGAAGACTTAGACCAAGAATGTAATGGCCTTAATCATGTTTTTTTCCTTTGAGCTAATTTATTCAACACATTAATTAATGTTTGACTGTCATCACCAGAATACACTGGAACATCTCAGTGTATTTGGAAACGTGGTGACTTTATCCCTTTGCTAACAGTAATTTTCAATCTGGCGCCAGCGCTACACTCGAAAAAGGGCTAGCTGATCATCAGGCTTGTTATTTAGGTGGCTACATGTTTACTTCGACAAGGAGTTCCCTGCTTTTTTAGGCTTCTCTGGATTAGTTCGCTATCTTAAAATAATTCACTATATGCGTTTAAAATTGTGCTCTTTTTCCAATAGACTATTGCTGTTATTAGTAATACGTGCCAAAATGTTTAAGCTCAATGGTTATCTGCTAAAACGAAACTGGGAACAATCGTGTGTTATTCATATTGCGAATCAGATAAATATCTAATACCCAGTGTCGTATAAATTCGTCTTTTAAAAAAGTTTTGAGTCTACTCGTCGACAATTATGTTTATTACGAGAGCAATGCTTGTTTTTTATGCAAAACTACCGCATTGGCTAGCGATATTTTTATTCATATTCATTGGTGTTTATTATTTGTAACATAATTTTAAATTACATTTGAACATTAGGTTTGATTATTAGTTTTTTATATATTAAATATTATGATACTACTGTCTCATTGAAACTTCTTTGTGACCATCGTAATCTACTTTTGTCCTACATTCCCAGGATAAGTCAAATATTACATAGGTACTATAACCGTGAGCTCTGTTATGAAAAGTAGAGAGGTTGTACTTGGTGTTTAATGTGAAAATAATCGGTTAAATATTTATCATTAACTTCAGTGACTCTAAAGTTCAATGCAAAATATCATGTTGGCTTTAATTTATGTTTACTTGACCTTTAAAGGACAATGTTGTGTTTTTCTTAATTCGTCTGCCTTTTCTTATTTCGCATTCATAGTCAGATCGGTGCTGTACATAGATTCCGTAATACGTCTGACATAACGAATCAATTCTGAAATTGGAATCTATGGTCGCCTCTGATATGAGTACAATTGAAAAAAAGTTAACTTTATTTGCATCATTAAAATTATTTTTCGTACTCTTAAGTAGCTTTTTCACGTTATGTTCTTCATGCTTTCTTAAAAGTATATTCATAGTGAACTTAGCTAAATGTTTGCTCTATTTAAAAATAATTTCCTCCTTTTTAGCCACGAACCAAGATCTTTTGGCATTACACGAATCAATTAAACGCGCGAAAACAATGGAGGAAGTTGATCATCTGCAGAATCTCCTGATGAGTGGCCAGTTTGCTGGATTCGCATCACAAAACTAACTCATGCTTATGCATTTTCTGTTCTCCATAATGTCACATTTTATAGTTCTTATTGGTTTTTAATTCATTTCAAATGGATTCTGTCAAGACTTATTACTCGAATATTATAAATAATTTAGGATTTGTTATATTTTTTGAGTGCAGTGGTTAAATTGTCACAATCCATTACGCACAAACACTTGACATAACCATGCTAAGTGCATCCCGATTAGTATCAACGATATGTGAAAACATTCTAAGATATGATAGTACTAAAACAATTTTTTCAAAGACCAGTTTTAAACACCACGCATTTCGTGTTTGTGCATCAGTCGTAATACCGCAATTATGTATACTTTTCTAAAGTCATATGGAATTCCATTTTATAATATTTATACAATAATATTCAGTATTTCCATTTATTCATGAACAGTTTGTTTTAAAAAATGTGCGTAATGTTTCAGGTGTAGGCACTTTCTGTAACCATTCTTACGTTTTAAATCATCAAAGCTTGTGATTTAATGCAGATGATGTCTTCAACTGTTTTCTATTTTTTTTAAAACCAATGCGTTACAAGACCTGGTGTTTCACAGTAACATGTTTCTTGTTTTGTTGTTTCAATCCGTGTCCGCATTTTGCGCTGTGCATTTTCGAGTTTCTTAGTCAACCGAGCGTGCATAACACCAAATATATCTAAATATTATTTTGCCATATTTGGCGTGATGTGTGATCGGTTGAGAAAGATGCTCGAAAATGAGTATCGGCACTTTGATCAAAACAACATTGATAGACAAAGCAAGAATCAGGTAATAAACCTCGGCGAAAATTTCCTGTTTTTGCGATATTTTATAAATTTATACTGTGATACATTACAGAAATGCGTCGTTAAAATGCTTGGTTAAAGTTTTAGTTTTCTGGGACATGATGTGCTAAATAAAATAACCCTAATTGAATTTTAAACGCCTCGGGAAGGCTTCCTGGTGAAGAGTATAAATATAGACCGTATTATGGTTTTCTAATGTATCGAGATTCGTATTTCTGTGTTATACTGTTATCGAACTCTTACTTTATTAACCGGATTTAACTTAACACAGCCCCACATCTTTTGATGTGGATATGGCTTATTTCTTTTAAAACGGCAACAGACCTTTAATGTTTCAAGTTTTATTTTTGAAAGTTTTCACCAATTGAAAATTATATGTACAGACAAATATATTATTTAGTTCAAACGATTTCTTAAAATTAGGGAGTTTCAATACATTATGGACGTGAAAGAGTTACTTTCATGGCAGCGTAGGTTCCCAAAAGATTGCTTGAATTAACGTATTTCTCAATCATAAAAACAAGCGTGTTTTTTGGACATCAACCTTTAATTGATTAAATAATCAAAAGTAATTTTTATTGCAATTGTATAAAATTTTTTACTTGTTAGTCAAATTTTTACGAATAATTCTTTATTTTGCTGGTGGTAAAAGAAATCATTTAAACAATGTGTGCGGTCAGAGATAAGCACCAGTCTAACTTATAGCATAACACCAGAACTACTGTTAGTCTCATGTAGTATAAGACGGCAGCATCTACATAGCCACGACATTTCGTAGGAATATAGAGCAAGCGGTGTCTGCAATTCAACTCGACCGTAAATTCGAGGTGTGATATACAAGGCCTTTTTGTCCTTGTATATGCGAAATGTTGACGGGCGGTTTTCTACCTTAAAGGTGCTAACGAACACAGCTCTCTTTTTGCTGTAGGCGAGCGAAGGTCATGAGATAGAATTTGGCTGTTTTAGACATACAACAATGAAGTTTTAATAGCGCGGGGAGTTTAAGCTTGAAGCTTAAATGGTTTATTTAATTTACCTTTGTTATACAAACGAGAAGTGATGTAAATAAATAGCTTAAAAAACGAGTATTGCTTGTGTCTTCATGGATAGATTTCTGTATGTAGCAAACGTTAACATATTCAACCTGGTAAAAATTAGGTTTAAAAAAAACGGCTAGACCAGTTTGTCTTGGCTTTCCTTGATAATAATAAGCAGGCGAAGAATGACACGCATTGTGCCCTGATGCGAAAACTAATAAATTGGAATGAATTCATGAGACTGCTTACGTGTGACAGTCCGAAGTCTGATTTCAAATACTGTGACTAAGTACGATGGTGGGTCCATTATTTTAAAGCATCCATACGAGAAACAGACGGTGACACAGCCTGAATGCAACAATGATTTTATCTGGTATGTTGATATTGACATTGCTGTTATCCATCGTCCGTAAATAAGCCACCCTTTTTACTGAGCTGATGTATATATATTTCAGCTCCTAGCAAGTAAGTTTAAATTTTATTTCGAAATCAAAGTTAAATTTGAGAATTGTTGTTGTGCGATTATTTGCGAAATTTTTTCGTAATATCTATTAATCAGTTCCAAATATTCAAATGCATAATCCTCTTGATAGTGGTGCAGTAGCGGAAAGTTCTGATGAAATCCAGGCAAATTTGTCAACAAAATTTTACTTTATTTAAAATCATTTTTCAGGCTAATTACAATATAACCGGAAAAATAGCGTTAAGTCGAAATCTGCGAAAAATTTTCTATTATTTTAAATAATGCGATGTATTTATATACTACTTCTGAGCAACATTTTTATCTCATTGGTGAGGATTATTTCGTAATTATTTGGATAAATTCCTATTTTAGCATAAATACTATACCTTCACATAAAAAAATTATGACTAAATATTAAACGCGCTCATATCTGAGACATGGACTAATTTCTTATGGTTTCACTTTCAGATTCGACAATGCTAAACGTTATATCATGACTTAAACACCTGGAGTTTACTAATTTAAGAGGTACATTATAGAATAAAATAATTAAATTTAAAAAATGTATCTCAACTTAACTCATATATATGCCTAGCGATTGTAATCAGGAAAAAGATATATTTCCTGCCCCAGGTAAAATTACGCTCATATAAAAATAGAGCAGTTTCAGGTTTAGAATGTTAAAGGCTTTTACGATGAGCTCCTGCCAAGTCGTAATTAACTAAGTAAAAACTAGACACAAGGCAGCAGAAAATACAGTGGTGTCACACACTCTCAATTCATTTTTCTGTCAGATATATTCTGAAGGGTTGCGCAATGCGCGCATTACAATCCTCGTTAATCGCGGTAGATAGGTTCCATGACCAGTACTTATTTAACATATATTTGGACTTTTAAAGGCCCCCTTACGCACTGTTAACGAACCGCCCTTTTACAGAACACTTATGTACAACACCCTAATCAAAGACAGGAAAATATTAAAATGATGGAATATTTACGTAACAAAAGTGTTCTAAATGTTAGAATGTCATCAGTAACCGTTGGGACCAATCACAACCCGTCTTACACACTTGGTCGGCGAGCTTCTACGCTCGTGTTTTGCCAACAACAGGGTAGTAAGTACGCGGGTACAGAACTGTTGTACGTATGATTAATTATTGTCATGTTAAATTCAAATTCCAATAAAAGGTAAGTACATATTTTAAACTATTTTCTGCTTGCTTTGTTGTTCGTAGACTAGGAAATATTTTTTCATTAATGTTTTAATGTAATTAGCAAACTACTTTGTGGAATTAACAAAATATTTTGGGTCTTTAAAAAACGCGACTATTTTCGACCGGAAAATCCATGTTATATTTTCTCATTTTCTAATATAATATAATGAAAAAAATCCGCGATGTCGTGAATCCGTGACAATCGATTCGCGAAGTAGACGGGATACATTGTAATGATAACCAAGATTGTCGATCGTGGGTTGCGCTATTATTTTCTCAAAGATCATATTCCCAAATAGGCACTGAGTTTGGCTTCGTGGTGGCTGGGTGCTATTTCGTACATTTCACCCGAGGGCTTCAACACGGTTCGATATAATCTTAGCTGAAAGGCAACGTTTCGATACATTATTTTCCGTATCATCAGGAGGCCTTTAATCACACACACAATACAATGCTCACAGAAGCGGATTTAAGCAAATTTGGTTACCTCGTTCCGAAACAGTCCTATTTATATTTTGATTTTTGACTCACTAATGATTTTCAACAAAGGATTGGTCTCAGTATCTAAACTATATATGTGCATAATAACTATATATATATATATATATATATATATATATATCTATATATATATAATATCCTGTAAATAGCAGATCCAACCCTTACCCACACATTTGCTTAAATGTGCTATTGTAAGCACTGTACAGCGTGTGTTATTAAAGGCATGTTGTGATACGGGAATTAGTGCATCGAAGCGTTGCCAGTCAACGAAGATACGATCGTACCGCATCTCCAGTGGTTAGTATGAACGATGTTGAAGTCATCAGATGAAGTGGACAAATCGGCACCCAGCCAGCACGAAGAGAAGAGCGACAACCTGCTAATCCTACCAGCGAAAAGATTAATTTAGCGATAGATGGGGAAACACAACAATTCAATTATTCTTTATCCAGTTCAGTTTTATTGCGCAGTTAAAGTATTTACAAAATAAGGAGGACGGTTTATATTTGGAAGGAAATTTTTTCAAATCAGGTGATCTTATTGAAGCTGCTCTTCAGCCATCTAAGGTAATGAAAACGAAATATAAATGTGTTCCCACTATGAATGGCCGGCGTGGTATCAGGCTCCTGTCGACACGCGGTGTTAAAGTGGTCGCTCTATTCATTATCTTACTGATAGGCGTAAAGATGCCCAGTTGAAAATCTTTAATTGGAGTTCCATAATGGAGGTCTTTTCCTTAGAATATGGACATTGATGAATTTTGTCGCATACTGAACAGTGAGTAAATAAAGTGGTTTGTCAGTGCGTGATTATCCTCTGTTCCGACGGGAAAAACTTGTGTTAATATGCACGAGGTTCAGGGTTAATTACAAAGGTGTGCAACTGTCAAATTTGTCCATCATCCTATAGTCTACTAGCCCTCATAGTCTATTTTGCCGGTGCAGTTAACTTAACAGCTCAATGGCTTGCCGCAGTGCGATGAAGAAGCCTAGAAAAACAAGTTGCGAGTTTATTAGAAGAATTTATAGAAAATGTAGCAAGGAACTTTTGACTTTTTAGCATCAGTGAGTAAATCTCAAATACAATATTTCACAAGAAAAGCAAAAAAAAGAATAATTTGTCATACAGTCAAACGTTCATCCTCAAAACGTAATCGTTCTAACGCAATTATCCATAACGCCATTATGATCCCTTGTGCATAACTTTTCTAAATCATAAGTGCAAATAAATAAGCAAGGGCAGATTTCCAACAGAAAAAAACAATTACACTGGTTGAAACGATTATAGCATGGTGGTCTAAAAATAATATACAACAGTTTTAACCGAAAAATATGACTAAATATTTTCTGAGTGGACCCAATCAATGAGCAAACAAATATATATACATATAGGCCCAAATAATTAGCGCAATTTCTATGGGTGTTCTAAAGTAGAATCAAATTTACATGATAATGATTAGCCAATCAGTCAGCTCTGTATGTAAACTAAAAAAACAGCTCTATTTATCTGCTCTAATAAAAGTCATCTATAGCAAAACACGTTATATACAAACGCCAGAAATCCAGTATATTTTTCTGCCATGAAGGCTCATGCCCAGTCAGGTAATCAGCATTTTATGGTTTCTGAACTATACAAAAGTAGAATATATAATGCTTATGAAGACAAAATCATTCTTTAAATACTTTACCTATACTAGTGTGGCCTAGACTGCAAAAATTTCATTCTTTAAATGGCACAGCATCTGTGTATACCACTAAAAGTAATAGAAGGATATCTGAGTTTAAGTACCCAAAATATTAATTGTGATTTGGACCTAAATCTTCCGTGATGTTTTGATAATTTTAATGGAAGGTCGAAACACGCTATTTAATGCAATTCACGAACGATGTGCTATGCTTAAATGAACATTGGTTTTGTGGGCGGCGATAGAAAATATTTAAATAAGTTTGCGATCTTAATATAAACACCTGACCCATTACGTACATATATTTGTCGGTGCATTCTAAGCATTGCGTAATGTAGACAAGGCAATTCATACAGTAAACTGGTTTCGTCTTCATTGGGAACTCTAGATACTGTCCAGAATTTGCCGCAGATAGGGCTCGAGCCCGGGCACGTCTGCTTTAGAGACTGTTGCTCTAACTAATTATCCGGTGCCACAGGTTGCACGTCTTTTTAATGAAAATGATGATAACTGCGAAAAATGAAATAACGGTCACAAAATGTCAACCGTCGATTATTTCCACTCGAACTCTGTTGAAAAGTTCATTGGCTCACAAGAATCTTTTATTTTATTAAGATCATTATACCTGAGTAATGTGGTAAACTATTTGACCATTTCATTTGGCAATCGAATGGTCGGTTTTCCTTCAGATGCAGATGCAATAAGGAATTCCTACAAAAGAGTTGTGAATGAAAAAACAATAAGTACGCAATATATATTATTATAAGATTATTTTTTATGATTGTTACAAATAAGAATCTCATTAAAATAAAAAGGTAACTTTATTTAGGTTATAAATGTAGATAATGCTTTTTAATGTTGCACAGATTTCTATGAGCCTTATGTAGGCGTAATGATGTTAACTACTAAACTGCGTGTATAAGGTGATGATTATGGTAAGTTTTTAAATTTTTGGATTTTCATATTGTTTGTTAAATAGATATTACTCACCTAAAAATGTAAGGCTATGCTGAATAAACAATAAAAAATGACCATGGTTAAGCACCGTATATTTTTTCATACAAAGGAATTTAATACACTGCAATAGACCTATTTTATATGGTACATTTAAATCAACGTGATTCTATGTGTTTTAGGCCCATCCTCTCTATAATAAGTAAACTGATATAGTTTGTACGGGGTTTAGTCTTTATGCGACAATGCAGCATCCGTTTAAAAATGTAAATGCTGTTTTGGTGATTAAGATGTGAGACGCCAAGTCAATTATTTTCAAAACGTATATTTTGAGCATTGATAATTTCGAAAACTCGTCACTTAATAACCACGAATCCACTTAGAAGTCAATTTCTGAACTAGGAATGTGCAGTCCAGTTTTATTTTACAGCTCGTACATATTTCTGAATATCATTTTTTTAGTCATGCAAACGTAAGGCAACCGGTTAAAAAACCTGAGTTTTGTTATGATAATGATGAGAAGTAGACACTCGATATACAACTACACCTCTAGATAAATATCCGCTGGTGATAAATATGGAATAATAATAATAGGCTATGTGATTCATTAACAAGTGGAGCGTAATGCTTCCAGAATAGAAATGAAGCCAAGTGCTTGATAATGAGCTTCCCGATTTTAAACGAAATCATTGCTTAAAAGGTATATTTTAATTAAAATAAATTAAGTAGGAACCAAGTCAGCACTCGATTGTTCATCAAAAGACGACAAACATTAGTAAATATATATCGTGAAACATTAAAGTTTAGATGCACCTAATTAAAACTTACTGATTTGTAAAGGATACAGAAAGTAACACAGCTATCGTGAAAATCGGTGTACCATATTTTTATGATTTTTGTTTACAAGCTGTAAATTACAATAAGCTGGCAGCATCCTGATTGATTTGAAATGTAAACGAAAGTGTAATGAACTAGCATGTGCCCAACTAAGTTACGTATGAAACATACATACAATAGGCAAGTTCTGCCGCGTTAAGTATAATCTGTTTGAAAAATAACCTTTGAAAGATTGCGTAGTGCGAGCTTCGTATGTTGAATCTCCGCGATTCGCGTTGGAGAAATTTCGCTTTGCACTATCAGTTTCGCAAAGATCCGATTGATCTCTATTTCCAAGTAAGCATCCGTCTCGTCTTCGTTCAGGGCTAGGTGTGAATTCTTCTCTTTCTTTCTGAAGGATTCAATATCGTTCATACCACTGTAAATGAGGTCCGATCTAATCTTCGTTGACTGGCTACGTTTCGGTTTGGACTTTCCTAAACCACCCTCAGGCCTCTAATCACACGTACACATAAAGTCTCACAATAGCAGATTTAAGCAAATGAACAATGTTGAAACCTTCGGAATGAAAGGGACGAATCCGCACCCGTCCTGAAAGGAAAGAAAACGGATGCGTACTTTGAAATGGGAATCAAATGGATTTTTATGAGTGTTAGTGCAAAGAGACAACCCGCGAACGCAAATCGCGGAGATTCAACAATCTGTACGCTTACTGATCTCAGTTGATGTTTAGCCAAATACAGATAACCCATAGTGTGGAATATGAAACTCATTTGCAACAACACTCAACGTTTATATTATACCAACTGTCTTCATATTTAAATATTGTTATAATTTTGAAACCATATATATATATGCTATTCATATTAAGGTGCTCTATTTTCATTCTTAGAAAATTGTGAAGTAGAAGTTTTACTCCCACACATTATTTACGCCGGGTATATTATTTCCAATTAATATAAAATCTAGTTTTTAGCAGTAATTAAATAGCACAGCCAGTGTTATATCTAGCCGCACCGCTGCAACTCATCATCAACATCATAATATCCAGCCATACAGAAGTCAAAAGTGACTAACGTTTCACTGTCATATAACCAAAAGGAGTGAAAACAAGTATATAAGTGAATCTAGACAAATTATTAGTGAGATTTACGAGAGAAAGAGAGAGGGAGGTAGAGAGAGAAGGAATACCTTGCTACTATAAGTAATTTTATCAGGATAACTCACAGAGATGAGGCAAACTAAACCTCTCCACAACACCATTATGGCCAAGTTAGCATTCGGGCAAGGCGATATCAGCAATAAAGCTTCCTTGCGGATTTCACTGTATCACGTCATAAACAAACCAAGCCTCGCAGCTAACTTTGCCCTACTAATTAAAGAAAGTTACGAAGATGATTTTACTAGACATCTGGAACAAGATCGCCACTGAGCTCGATTCGATGTCATATTGCTAAGGGTTTCTAACCAAGAAATATGATGCACACGAGGACCCCATCCTGGCAGACGAGTCGGTCCTAAACTACCCAATTAGTGTGTAAGTGACTTCAATTGTTTCTGCCATGTCAAAATCTGCCCACCTTGTTTCTTACGCCAATTTGGTGCTGGATGAGAGAACAAAGCTCTATTGGGCAATCGAAATGAGGGCATACGCAAAACGGACCGAGCAAACGAAGTTGATGGAGCCTTATTTGTTTATCTAACGAGCTCTTAATGACAAATTCAAAATACCTCTACGGTTGTCAACGTTAGTTATTCGTTGTTGGTAACCAAAAGGTGCTGTACTTCTCAAACAACGATGATCGAATGCCTGTAAGACTGAGCGTGCAGATGCATTGTAATCACGAACTTTAAGGCAAAGTAAAATATTCGCGTTTCTCCATAAATGAGGAAGGTTCGAGAAAGCTACTCTAGCTTTGCGATCCGTATTCTCACCTCGTCGGACATACTGCCCACGTTATTGATAGAGCTCCAAAGATATGTAAACCTGTCGACTATGTCTAGATCTTCATTCTACAGTCGCAACGTCGGAGTGAGTGGTGGGTGATCCTGTAACAGCATCTTACATTTAAAGGGTGCGAATTTCATACCGAAAGACGGAACAACGTCTGCTAATCTATTCAAGGTGGCCTGAGCAGCATTCTGATTGTCGAATAATAGTACGATATCGTCCGCATAGTCAAGAACGTCTAGTTCATCGCACGGGAGAACTTCAACTCCAGCATCCTGAAAGTGTGGGAGAGTTGTTCATAACAGCATCGATTACAAAATTAAACAAAAATGTGGAAAGTGGACAACCTTGACGAACACCACTGCTGGTTGTAAGGTTATGCGTTAATTCGTTGTAGACCTTAACGCGACCAGAAGTATTTGTGTAGAGAGCTCGTATAATATTAACAAATTTTGTGGTCACACTGCTTTTCGACAAAATATGGCGTCTGTGTTATATCTAGCCGCACTGATACAAATATAATTACATGTTATATTTTATTTTGTGACTACTGATATAGGGCACTACTACAAGAATACATTTTTTTAAGTTTTGCAATATATTCACTACAGCTTCGAAACCGCGCATTAGATACAAATATCAAAAATATGTCCACTAATGGTATCCTTTAGCATTTCTTCCATATATACTTAACGTATAATCTTGAGTTCATCTATTTTTGTGTATAAGTCAGTTAGAACTCGAATCGGGTGGAATTTCAAAAAGAAAAATTCCATTAAATTTGATTTTATATATATTAGGCAACAATGCATCTGAATGGAAAGACATACATCAAGATGCACACAAACGAACACACAAGCAACTCACCAGTTTGTATAAGAATCACGTAAAATTTCTTTTAATTACTATACTACGAAGAAACAAGGGTACAACTGAAAGCTTCAGTGATACACAGTTAATTTTCCATTGAAGCTTTTGAATATAACAACCATTTTCAAAATTTACTAAATAAAGAAGCCACTTTTTTGATAAGAAAAATTTCTTACTTTCACTGCGCAATATAAAACCATTTCTCAATTTGCATATTATAATATACGGAAAGAGAAAATTATACAAATACTAATTTATAGGTATAAAAACCTGCTCACCTTAAGTTTGGAATTATTTTGCACCATGCTAACACCAGCAGATCTGATGGCGCGAATCAATCCAGACAATGGCGCACCAATTAATGAATTACTGCTCGTTAGCCATTGAGGTAAAGGTAGAAAGCTGGAACCGGAATACATGAAGTTAAGAGCTTCAATAACTCCGGCGATCGGCAAAACCGAACGCTGTCGTTCAGTCTGATAATCAGACAAATATGAAGAGTCCGCTAAAAACAAAAAACGTTTATATTTTACCAGTGGTTAATTTTGAGTCTGTCATGGCTCTCAGTAAAGATAAAAATAATTTATAAGAATCGGTCAAATGAATTTCAGTTCTGAATTGAATGTTTAAATCTAATCACATCAATAAAGAGTTGTGTAAAATAAATAAAGATATCTTCACAAAATGTAAACTTTTTTTTTAAATTTTAATTATAAGACGCAATAATGCATTCTGATTATTGTACTTGGTTCTCGCTTTGCGAAACAAGATTTTTACATCCACCGGCTTGATTCATTAGTTTCATTTGTTAAACTTGTGAAGATGGACCAACTGAAGAAGGCTACCGATAAAGAAGCTGAAATATATTGGCAAAATAAAACTACTTGAACAATGAAAGCTGCGTTTGTCAAATCGCAGATCAGGTAATTCCTGTTTGGGAAGCTTATTTTCAACGCTAAATTCATCTGACTAAGAATTTGGCAACTACTGAACGAAGTGTTAAATTTTGTTCAAACGGCTTCATTTATACTTACTGGTAGATATATTAACAATAACTGACTTTTCAATAGATACGTGTCCGCAACGAATGCGTGTGTGTGTGAGTAATTGTGAATGTGTCTGAACGTGTACATTTATCAAAGTGGAATTACATTTAACAATTAACACCTACTGTGTCATTCATAACATAAGCGTACGCAGTGTCTGTGTGTATGATCATAACTACGTAGTAATCAAAAAAATAAAAGTAACTAACCGTATGTGTTCAAATGGGTGAAACAAAAGTTATTCATGCCAATTCCTCTCTGCACGCGTCAAACTTATTTTTTACACTTACTTTGGCAGATGAGCGACATCAAGGTAGGGAAGTAGGCAATCTAAGTAATGAATACAACGGTCGCAAATTACTTTTACGTCAAATACTCAAGAGTTTGCAAAATAATAAGTTTCATTAAGATATTAAGGTAAAATTAATAAGAGGCAGAACAGAAATGTTAAAATGGTCTATGAAACGAAGGATTATAATAACAGTATAGTGTGGCTCAGTGATTAGAGCAATAGATTCAAAAGCAGACGTGCCTAGGTTCGAGCCTTGTTCACGACAAATTTTGGACGGTATGTGATGAGCTCCAAATAGAGGAAGTCAGTCTACTGGATGAATTACTCTTTCCACATTAAACAAGGATTAGTTTATATTGACAAATGTATGTATATAAAGTAACTGGTCTTTATATTAAGATCGTAACCTCGATTTAATATCTGTTATCACCGCTCACGCAATCAATATTCGTTTAATTTAACGATAATGTTTATTAATAATTATTAAGTTAAAGATATAGTAGAATGACAATAAATAAGAAGACTGCAATTATAAGAAAAATCGTAAAATTATTTAAGTGATCGCTAATTGTAAATCCTTCGCCATCTATATGTTAAGGTTAATATTTTACTTAAGCTAGTGTCTAATTCGGATTCGTACAACCATCCTTTCTACCACTGTTTAGTGCTGTGTTTAAATCGAGATGTGAGTTTTCACGATTTAATTCCTATGGTTTCTATAATCAATCGTGTTGATCTGCACAAGCAAGCATAATTGAAGAAATTTAAAAGACATTCCCCACTTCACTAAATAGTTGTCCAAATTTTAGTGAGATGAACTTATCGTTAAAAAGGCTTTCGCCACAGGAAGCGGAAATATTCTGAGCACAAATGCAGACAGTGAATGTACAAACATTTTTTCGCGAAACAAAAACCAGTGGCGCAAAAAAGAATTTTATTCAAAACAAATGTCAACTGAATTCATTTTGTCTAAAATACTAGTTCATTTGTACAGTGAATGGAGAAAAACGCTGATGCCGTAACGTAGACAGTAGTCGATACATGCGACCTAAAGCATAAGAAAATCCGTTTTGTTTGGAGTATGACATTTAGAAATGGCAGGCTTGGTATTTCAAAACCAAAATATTTTTCGGAAACCACCACTTTTCACCGAATGAACAACTAAAATTTGAGTAATAACTAAAAAATAGATAAAGTGAATAATATATATATATATATATATATATATATATATATATTTACGTCAATGTGTGTGTTTGTACAGTCTGCCAGAAATATTAGTTTTTAACTGCACAGGAGTTCATAATTATCATCACGTACAATAAAGCACAGGACTGATGCTTCACTGCCATATAAAAACGAGAAAAGTAAAATAAGCAAAGATCTTAAAATTTTGACAAAACGAATACTTAAAAACATAAACTATTAAAGTAGTGTTATTGAAGAGGATTTAGTTCAAATGGAAATAATTACCGGGACGTGACGTGACGTCGTACAGTGAAATCCGCAAGGAATCTGTATTTCTGATGTTGCCTTGTTTAAATGCTAACTTGGCCATGATGATGCTGTGAAGAGGTTTAGTTTGCCTCTCTTCTGCCAGTTATCCTGATAAATTTACTCATAGTAACTAGGTATTCTTTCTCTCTCTCTCTTTCGTAAATCTCACTAATAATTTGTCTAAAATATAATTTTTGTTGTTATTTATATATATTTTTCGCTTCTTATGGTTATATGACAGTGAAACATTAGTCACTTTTGACTTTTGTATGGCTAGGAATGATGATGATGATGACTTACATAGTTAACATGTATAGCAGAGGCAAGCTAAAACTCTACAAAACACCATTATGGCCAGGTCAGCTTTAAGTTAAAGCCACATCGGCAATAAAGATACATTGAGGTTTCCTCTGTATTGTTCCATAAGCACGACCTAACCTCTCAGTTAACTCCGCTTATCTCAGATCTCGACCGCGTTCAATTCGATGCCACTTCGCACACGGTTACTAACCGAGAAATATGTTTTTCACGTCGACCCCATTATGATAAACAACGGGTTCAATGCAGCCCACTTATTTGTAGTTAATTTCAACTGCTTCTGCAATGTAAAAGTACATCTATCTTACTTCTTAAGCCAATCTGGTCTGGCTGAGAATAGTGCTCTACTCAGCCAACAAATTAAACGCATCCGTAAAACGAGGCCCAGATATGGCAGCTGAAGGATCCTTCCTTTAAATAAAAAAAACAATCATTGATTGCGCGGGTGTTGATAACATTTATTTAAATCATATTTGCGAGCTTGATATAAAAACTAAACCCATTTTAATCAACCAGTCACACAAAACTACCGTCTAACGGGGAGCACTTGTTGACCATTGTCCATACGTTGTTGCTAACCAACGGTGATCAAATGATAGTAAGATTCTAAGATCTTCGACTTTACAAAACCAGCTTACACTAGCGCACGCATAAAATTTTCCATTTTACTAACGTTTCTTGGCCTAAAAGGATTCAAGATCATCTTTCAGACTTAAATTGGCATCTAGTAGTTCTACAAGTATTACCATAAGCAGAGAAAGCTGGAATTTGGCGGCTTATTTCGATAATCTAGACAGACGTTTTCGAGACTTAATCGAAAAATTTGCATGAGCCCGCAACGCAACATACTGTAACACCTGCATTGTGCATAGCGGATCCTATCTTCTTCAAAAGCGAGGTCGAATTTTTACCATCACGAAAATTTAGGATCGATTTTTAAAAATACCTATATCTTAGTTGGTCCGTAGCCATAGAAATTCCGGCCTGACAACCGGCGGGCACAAACTTGAGCCCGGGAATGGTAGCATGAACCTTGCCGAGTACAAAAAGGAACAGCTATCATCCCGTTTCATGTGAAGGATTGAGTTTAGTCTAATGGCACAGTAACTTTTATTGTTAAATGTGTTTGACGGAATGAAGGCAAGCGTGCCAGACGCGAAGAACACGTTTCTGCTCCTGAAGGAAACTGGCTACTGGACTCTGGTCAGATAGCGCTCATCAGCCTCAGTTGACATACTTTCTAGGAGAAGGAAAACTCTGAACACAAACCATCGTTACTAGGAATGGGCGATCTAGGGCTATTTTACAGTCTACATATAACCATGAACAATACGAATTACAATGTTCGCTTCTTGTGGTTATGTGACGGTGAAACATTAGTCACTTTAGCCTATTGCAGGACTGTGCATGACGATGATAATGATTGTTTAAATATTGACTGTTTGAGTTCGCTAACATTTACTTGAGGTTTATTTTTAATTTACTGGAAAATGTGAGTAAAAATCTGCAACGGATACGTGCATGGCCCGAATCGACATATATATTCCAAAGCAAAATACAAACCAGAATGCGACTGTGCCATCCATAACTAATTCTAAAGTGGAATATGAGCTATTGGTTGTTCGAGTGCAGGAGGACGCAATATGGTGATACTCAGGTATAATATATGTAATATATGTAATAGCTGCGCACTGAGCTCAACGTTTATTTATCACATAGATGACAAACTTCCGCTTGTACATTCATGACATCCACTAATAAGATTATATCTGAACATCTTGCTCTACTTAATGGATAAAATACATCGGATTATAGAGCGCCTTAGCTGTAATTGATAGATGCCTTTGCAGATACGACGATAAAGCAAAGTTGACTAAGAATGAATTTAGTGAACGTTACCGAGTGTGCCACACATTGCTAGTTGTTTACAGGGATCCGGTCAGAGAAATTTTCTTGATATCAGAAGTACGAAGACAATGACGGGTAGAAATGAATGATGCATCCAGTTCAGTAATGCTCGTGGGAAGCTGAATTCTGGTTTCGGATACGAAAATTATACTTATTTATAAGCTAGACAACGGACGAGCTAGAACTTCTTGTTGCTCAAATAGTTCGCACATTGTATGCCCTGACGATAAAATCTTTACTAAGTTTAATGAATGGTAGTTTACTTGAACTATTTTTGATATATGGAAATAAGAATTTTGGCTGTCATTTCGTCAACAATCACCATATTTATAGCATTTACAACAGTGTAATTGTTATATTACAGTTAAATACTGTTTGTTGCGAAGAACTAATATATATGCAAGTATGTATTAGGTTTTGCGAACCTAGTAACAAATTAGTTCAGTTGTGACCAGAAGGATAAACCAAAGGCAGCATGAACGGAACTATTTTTGATATCATGGAAATTCGATTCGTCTTGAGTGTAATTGTTAGGTCGAGGAGACAAAGAAAGGGAAGAACAAGATGCAGGATTAGAAATAATGGGTGTATGCAGTAGCCTGATTTCGTTTATTTCTTCAAAACGACCCAGTAGAAAGGGCAACCCTCTTTTACCCTGTTCGACGGCCGATGCAGTTTATATTCAGTATTGTTGTGTTATTCACGATTATACGTAGCTACCGTGCCTAGGCGAAATCTGCAATATATTTTAAGTTTTGCTTTAGCTATGTAATTAAGATAAAATGTGATCCTATATTATTTTTAGTATTTCAAAACTTAGAGAACCAGGCATTAAATTGAAAACGATCTATTTATCCCCAATAGTCCATTATCAATAGAAGCTGTAATAAATTACCAAACATCGTTCAATAATTATTGATTAGAAATGAACTTATTTAAACTAACTTATTAATAGCTAGCCCATTTAATCGGTCATGTACGAATGTATGAACGGATTACTTGCTCCAATCTTTTATTTATTTTTTGGAATGCGAGCTTTGATAAGATGCATAGTACCATTTCCACGTGCCAAAAAATGAAATTTTATCAGATACAAGAACTGTTTCTTTTTCATATTCTTCTCAAATATCTACAAATGAACAGAAGCATGTTGAGGAATAATACTTGAACTGGTGGTGATGTATGCAATCGATTTGTTGTGCCATTACTTATATATATATATATATATATATATATATATATTCTTTTGAAATGCGAGTTTTAAGAAAATTCATTGTACCCTACTATGTGCAAAAACAAAAATAAATTTTATCGGATACAAGAAACCTTTCTTTCTCATTATCTTTTCAAGTATCTACTAATGAACATATCTTTATATAAAAATTGGAAAGCAAAACAATATAGAAATATGCATACAGAGTGTAAAAAACGGAAACCAATCAATTGTGTGCGACACATCCAGTTCAAGCTCAATGCCTAAACATGCTTCTTCTGCTTGCATAAATCCGGCTGCAATTTGCTTATCCATAAGGCTTCGTATGTGGCTAGCTCCCTTTTGTTACTGCATTTAGCAATTATTTTGAATGCGACGTCTATAGAACATACGTTTGATGTTTCGAGGATGTATTGCGCAATTGCAGACGTGTATTCACCATTTGATTTATAACAGGCGTTTAAGTTACAGTGTTCTCTCATTCGTGTTATTAACCGTCTGGTCGATTGGCCTACGTAAGTTGACCGACAACTTGCGCAAGTGTATTGGTGAATAATATCTGATGTCGACATTAACGGCCGTTTATCTTTGATTGCTGGTAGAGGCAAGCGTGTAACCCTAAATAAGACTCGTAGTTTTGCTGCATTAAATGTGCATGTTAATGCCACTTCAACTTTTCTGTGTCATTCGGGAAACTGAGTCCCTTATAAATGGGATGTTCAGGTAGACCGTTTTCTTTTCTGTTTCTTTCTAATTCCCCTTTTAATTATTGGTTCAATAAATTGTCCAGGATAATCATTAGACATTAAATCGTTAATTGCATTATTATATTCGTTTTCTTTTGAATCTTGACTAACCAACCTGTCAATTCTTGAAAAGCAGCCACGAACTGTTGATAGTTTATATTGGAACGGCAAAAACTGCAGTTCTGTTCACCAATAGATACTTGAGAATTGGAAAAACAAACAGTTCTTTTAGCTGACAAAATTTCTTTTTCTCTTTGCACATGACAAAGATACTATAAATTTTATTTCTTATTTTAACGAAATGAAGGGATAAAGAAGGTAATACATAAATCGAGTCTAGTCAATTGCAACGACTAATATGAATGACTACCACGGTTTAATTTCATGGCTTATTTATATTTCGCATATAACAGAGCATTTCGCGTGGCTCTACTCTTGCATCATGCAAGCCGAAACACGATAGCGTTCAAACCCTGTTGCTCTGACAGGCCACCTCGAAACTTTAATATTATTATTATTAAGGCAATGAGCATAGTTATGATAAAGTTACGTAACTACCATTAATTCAATGTTCTTATATGATAATTATGATAATCAAGGTTGCGGTCTTGATATAAACACCTGACCCATTAATTACTTACATATGTCAGTATAAACTAAGAATTGTATAGTGTAGAAAAGGCAATTCATCCAGTAGACCGGTTTCGTCCTTATTGGGAACTCATCAAGTACTGGCCAGAATTTGCCGCGGCCAGTACTTGATGAGTTCCCAATAAGGACGAAACCGGTCTACTGGATGAATTGCCTTCTCTACACTATACAATTCTTAGTTTATACTGACATATGTAAGTAATTAATGGGTCAGGTGTTTATATCAAGACCGCAACCTTGATTATCATAATTATCATATAAGAACATTGAATTACTGGTAGTTACGTAACTTTATCATAACTATGCTCATTAGTATTCATTATTTCAGTCTTGTGCATGTTATTCACGTTGAATACTTTTCATAAAGCTGACTTCGCAGTAATGATATTGTTTGGATGTTTAGTTTGTCTCATTTATGTGTGCTATCCAAGTAAATATGCTCTTAGTAACTAGGCCCTCCAACTAATAAACCTCTCTCTAATAATGTATGTTCCTATGTTATTATTTTTGTCATTATTTAAAAAATCTGGTTTTTGGTTATTTTTACGTTTATATGGCAATGAAGCATTAGTTACTAATGACTTTTGTATTGTTGCGCATGGCGAAGATGATCTCTATGAACTTACTATAATATGCTTGTCAATATCTTGAATTAACTGTTACCGGATGTATTCATTCAATCTAAGAAATTATTACATTAACATAGATTTATACCCGTAAGTGAACGCCCCGATAGTATACATATAATAGATCCATTTACAAAGAAAGGCTCCTAAGAACGAAAGAAGCGTCTACAAATGGCGCTTGAACACGGAGTAGTTACAATTGGCGATTGAACTCTGACTATCTTAATAAGTCTAAATTAACAAATAAGTGAACTATAGAGCATCTTTATTTTTTTAAATGCCAGTGAGAAGAATTAATTCTGCATATTCTGGTTAAACTGGCAGTTCAAAAATTTTCTACTTAGAAGTGGGTCACATTTAAAAGAACGAAGATGCAGTATTATAAAGTAAATGGGCAATAGCAACTAGGCTGTTAGTGAGGTTTTAGCGAGTAACACAACGTTTAGAAGAATGATAATCCGTTCCTCCCTTTCCAATGCCAAACAGATTGATGCGACTGGTCAGCTGTACTGTAGACACTTGGAACCTGCAAACTAACGTTAAATTCGTGAGCGCCAAATCCTTACCCGCCCGAGTGTAATGACACTAGATCTCTTGTACTTGGAATGGTCCTACGAAAATATTTTTTTAGATTAGCCAGCTGAAGCCCCATATTAACTTCGTCACGTCTGTCGGTCTATCCCAAATGCCATCATATCTGAGACCGGCACTCAGGTGATTACAAGACTATGATAATGGCGTCCTAGTTGGAAAATCAGAATGGGTATACACCGAAAACATACGCTAGTACACAACCGACATGTAATGCGACTATAAACATGCAAAGCCATAACCAAATGAGGTACCTATGCTCCTTGACTTCCCGATTCCCCCATAAAATAAAAAGCCTAAATCACGACAGAGTAAGCGAGTATCAAGGTATCAAATTTAAGTGATAGATAATATCAGGACCAATAGAGCCAAGCAAGCTATTACACACATAGACCGTACGGCAGAAAAAAATAACAGAGCTGAAACCGAACACAAACAACCAACAAAGAGAGAGATAAATTTAAACAAAGTAATCTACAAAAATTAAAAAGACTTTTTACAGCAATTATTTGTTAATTAAACTAGCGTAAAATTCAAGCCTGCATTAATTTTATATGTGGCCTGACTAACTCGTACGGTACACTGTGGACGCAGGCACAATGCAATAGACGAATTGTCTTTCATATTAAGATTTAATGAAATTTGAGTAATTGAAAAAACGGCTTCATTCATTTGGTGGCTTGTTACCTCAATTGCCTGAAATAAAACATGCATATTACAAAAGCCTAAATGGGGTTCATAAAAATTGAAAAAAATGTCTGCTACATATCATTAAACCAATAGTAAAAACAGCTTGCATCTACTGCATCTTCACCGCTACCATAATTATCATAGAAGATACAAAAATTTTTAATTTCATCATAGATGACACAATATACCTTATAGCAAGCTAACTCATCAATTTTAAGAGAGTTAATAAGCTTAGTTTATAAATTCAATTAAACTGCTTTGTGATACAAATGGCTAAATTAAACCATGATCGAAAATGTATTAAGCAGTTCATAAGAAATAGCTTTAGACATTGTAAAGCATACATTAAATCAATTTACTATAACGTAACTTGAATACCCACCGATATCAGCACCATTAAGAACCGCCTTTTCGAGAAAAGAAACCAAACAAGCGGCATCCGCTATTCCTAAATTTGCGCCAAGTCCGGCTAACGGAAGAATTCTGTGAGCAGCATCACTAAATAAGTTGCGCAAATGAAACAGTTTCTCTTGAAAACGTCAATAATGAAAAGCTACTCAGCTTGTGTTCGCTACCATAAACTTTTTAATAAGCATAACAAGCGACTACATACAATAATATGTGAACTTGAAAATTAACTTATAGTAATGCTAAATAGTTTACTAAAATAAACAATATATGGTGCTATTCTGAAATATGAGCAGTGTTAGCATAATAACTTTATCTAACATGTTGGCTTAAATTGGTAGTTGATGCATACTTGATTATGTGGATCTGTACTTCAGTGTGACCCACATCTAGGACCACCACTTTCTCTATCCACTGTTGCTATAAATCATTAGATGCTGTAAATCTTTAGGCTTCAGCAAGCTTCATAGTCATGCTTATTCGACATGAATAACTGATGCACGCTTGGTATAGTATATTCGTACTTCAAAATGCAAAACACGCCTAGAAGTACCACTTCGTCTCATCAATGATGCTAGAGGTCATTTTACGCTGTAGATCTTCAACACTCGCTCCATAGCCACGTTTATCCGATTACAGAGAATGATGCACATATGGTATTGATTTTCCATTTCGTCATAGATTTCACAAGTATTGGAACACGACGTCCTTTTCCCCTTGATATCTGAGGTACACAAGATGTAGATCTACCGATTTTTCAAGAAATTATTTCCAGTCACTTCATCAGTAATGTCATAATACATAGAACACATCTCAACAAAAATAATGGAAATTTTCCAATTTTTTTTCCAAACCGGTCTATTTATATTAATAATCCCTGTATTAGACAAAATATAGAGCTTGTTTTAATTATTAACTCACACACACATGGAAGAGGAAACATGGAAAAATAAAGAATATGTTTATTGTGGATAATGATAAGTTTATTTCCAGATTACTGTTCAACATTTTAGAATCGTCTTCTTATATCCATATTTTAGATTATGACACCCACAAAATGTTAAAACTATTCACAAAGAACGCAAGAGAAACTCACAACCTACTACTTCATAATGTAACTAACTATATCTCATCGTCGGAACTTCATATTGGTATTCTTTATCCACGAGATCTTTTAGAGTTCAAAAGTGTTGTTAATCGTCCTATTATGAATGCCCTCGACGGAGAAAATAATAAAACACACAAAGAAATGTATGATTATGAGCCAGCCTCATAATCAATTTCAGAAAACCCAGACACATTCGTTTTCAACTATACGAGTTGTGCTCTATCAAAAAACAGAAAAAATTCTTATCACTTGGACCAAAATTATGTATATTGCCAAACTATAAAAACCAGGCGACATACATTAAAACAATGACTGCATTGAAGAGCCTATATGAAGTCGTCACAAAAAGAATATGAATTTCGCATCGTATATAAAGAGGGAGTATATAAAAGGACTTAAAGAATTGGGACGCAACAACGAAATTATATTAATGAATTCAAGAAAAGCTCAGGTACTATTATTATGAATAACAATGATTATGAAAATTAACCGAGCAATACTGTTGATGATAAAAATGCGGATGAAGCAATCCAACCAAGAACCGACTATCCAAATTCAAAATAAATCTATAACATAATACGTCCCCTTATACAATCAAACCTATTTAGCACACGCGCGGATAGAATCTACGACACTCCGAAGGCTCACAAAAACCAATTTTGCCTATTATCAACGCTACACTGCACAAACTAGTAGGAGAATTAAAAATCAATCAATAAGCCATACAGATCGATGGCATGCCAATGTACAGTCCGTTAGAAAGTCTACTAGCTGACAAATACAGGTTCTGTATGAAAACATTAAAATTAAAACCACTTATCGAAAAATACTGCCATACATATCAGAGATACATTGATGACACTTTCATAATCATAAATATATAAACACATGAAATGCTTAGATTTTAATAAGGTGGACCACCATATTTAGTTAACTTGGAAATTTGAAAAATCAAATTCCAGTGCACTATCTCTACTTGATGTATTGCTACCGTAACAGGAAGATTGCAGTTCATAAATGAAGAATATATTGAGAAAGCAGACATTGACTGAACAGTACATAGATTACTGAAGTGCTGTCCTAATTTCCCCTACAGAAAAAATTAAAATCTGTTCTGAAAATTTGCAATGCCAGGACCTTGCGAAGCATAAATAACAACAAAAATGCAATGAAGCCTTACTTAACCAAAAGACGATATATGGCATAACACCTTTCAAACGTGATACACCAAACCAAACATTTACATGAAGAGTAAAAAAGCAGTTATTTCACTGATGCCTATTAAATAATTTGATGTTTTTATGTAACAAAACGTCTTCCAAACATAAATATAAACAATAAATTCCCTGCAATCGAATAATATAATATTGTTTATTTATACAAATTCCGTAGCGCTACGTAGACCGGACTGCCGATTATTAAGGAAGCGAATTTAAGTGCATTTTAGACTAAACACATCTGGTATAGGAAAGAGCGTTTGAGCATTAGTTAAACTGATGATTTTTTTTGTGCAGGTGCGTGTTTCAGTATACACATTTCCCACTTTTCTTATTGTATAATGTTATTAATCGAACTTTAGCCCTCTCGCTTTATCAAAAATGACTGTATAAATGATTGGGAATTGAGTTCTGACGACAATAAAATGGTATACCGTAATTGTGTTGAATGTATTTACAGTATAATAAGTTTATATTTGAATACATAATTTATTTCTCAGTTCAAACTACGAATGAGAAATAATCTGATTTTCAGTTTCAGTTGTTGGGTTTTACTCGCGTGCTGATTCTTAAGTGTATATGAATTTTCCTGTGTGCGTATACAAGAATAATAAGATCATAAGCGGAACTTAGTAATACAATAATAATAACCCCTACGCGCATCCAGACACACTCACATGCACACGTAAATCGACAAACAAATAACAACAGATCATCTTATGATGGCAAGAAATAAAATTAAAACTGAAAATCAAACTAGCTCTCGTCCACTTAAACAAGTGAAAACCCAGAATTGATATAACTGAAATATTGTACCATTTTTATAATTCATCCCGAAATAAACCCTTGATTATTTAATATCTTCTCTTTTCCTAAAAAAACTATATATATATATATATATATATATATATATATTATTGAACAAAAGACGCCGTGTACTTTAAAGGGGCAGTTTCATTACGAAGTAAGGACCAATAATACCAAGTGTGTATTATTCACTCAAGACGGAAAAAGACCATGTTGCAGGTATTGAAGCTTGCACATCACATTATTAAGTGGGCTCCAAGCAATATTGTATAAAAGACGTGATAGTCACACTATCTACACTATCTACAATGCCAAGTGTGCACTATTCCCGCGTGACGAATAAACTAGACTATAGTGCAGGTGCTGAAGTTTAAATATCTGCATTGTAAAGTGGACCCAAAGTAGTATTGAATATAAGTCGTCGTGTACATATAGATGGCAGTCACACTATGAAGAACGAATCTACAATTCAAAGTGTACATCAGATACCAACGGCATTCAAATATGGTATGTTCAAAAAATCTTTGTAATTAAACATATACTTCGAAGTTAAAATGATAAAATATCACATTTTATAGATAACTTTTTAAATAGGATTTCATACATTAAAAAATCCAATTCCTTAATCTCATTCTATGAAACATATTTATCAAATGATGGTATTTGACACCGAACATTCGACGGCTGTAATTTAACTGCCAAAAAAATGCAACAAAAGTAATTTTCACATTATACAATCAATAATTTCGCAATAAATACGAAAGAAATTCTACTTAAAATTTATAATATTATCTGAATTTCAATTTAACATTTATGTAAATTATATGAATTTGTAAAGAAATTATCAATTCTAAGTAAGCACCACAAGAGAAATTTATCTTACCCCACGAGAGCCACTCGCGGTGCAATGTAATTGATCGCATTTGCAAATCCTAGCGGAAATGATGCACGACTTCCGCTTAAAAGAGTGGAAATATGCGGCAATTTTTTATCTCCACGCGCAATACCTGAAGCACACGATGTGATTGTAGTCGCAAATTTTAACGAGGACGGGTTCAACTGAAATTAACAAGAATTTAATTGCAATTTGAAAACCCGCGGTAAAATGGCAGATTAAGCTAAAATTTAATAACGACAAATGTGAACTACCTTTTAAAGATTTAAACCTGACGATATGTTTGGTAAAAAAGTTGGTTCATAATCACGATCAGATGACAGTATGATTGATGCTCCAAAATTGGCGAGGTATAAATGCAAGAAGGTCAGCAAAATGTATTTTTCCAATAAAACAAATATGACCCTTTCCCGGTATAACGACGCTAAATGTTCAATTAACACGATCTCTACAATAGGCAATAAGTTAAGGTGAAGCATATTTTTCTGAAAAAAATGCTATCTAAATTATTTAAATCAGGTTTTCAGACTAGATAAGCACCAATCACATTTTATTTAACCACTCGTACGACATAACTTAATGAATGGCAGTTAAGCTATGTTATGCGACCAGTCAAATAAAACATAGTTGATGTTTGTGTCAAAGAATTTTACCCACATCTGTGCCATTTCATCCTATTTCAAATGTCGAGCATAGTGTAAAATCGTTGAAAAGATTTATGTCTTAATGATTAAAATAGCACAAATCTATCTGAAAAGATTATTAAAATTGAAGAAAAACAATAAAACGACCTAGACTGTTAACAGTAGGATAGCAAATATCATGGCAAATGGCGCGAGTTTGTTACCTATGGTACCATATTAAAAGGTAACAAACATTCCTAATGATGAGAGATAAAATAGTAAAAGAAGTATGATAGCAATTTGCAGAAAAACACAAAAAGATCCAAGAGACATCAGCAAATGCGAAGACAAAAACTCTAACGTACCTCACAAATTCATTAGGTTTCATACTTCAAAAATGAACTAGCTAATGCTGGTAATTGATTGCAAAGAAGCGCTAACACCGCATCGCAAGAAAATATTCGAAGCTATCTTAAAATTGTCGTAATGCAATCTGATCGGATGATATGACTAATGAAAAGCAAAACACGTAACAAGTACCCATCACACGAAGAAGAAAAGAAAACGTTCGACAGTCACGGTTAACCAGCCAGTGTTAAAATCAATACAAAGAAGCGGGAAGCGCTTCAAGGAAGACTAATTGTGCACCACCAACGATAAAGGGATGCCATCTACAGGAAAGAATAACCAAAAAAGCATTATTTAGCATATAACTGAAAATTGTGTATAATGTGCGGCAGAGTGGCTCTGTGGTTGGAGCACCAGATTCCCAAACAGATGTGCCGAGGTTCGAGCCCTGTCCGCGGCAAATTCTGGCCAGTACAGGATGAGTTCCCAATAAGAACGAAACCAGTCTAGTGGATGAATTGTCTTTTCCACACCATACAATACTTAGTTTATACTGAAAATGTATGTACACAATGGGTCAAGTTTTTATGTCAGATCGCAAACTTGATTCGCGTAATAATGAAGTAACCTGAATGTAATACGAAAAGGGTATTTGGGCCATTCTGGTGTTAAATATCATGAGCTCTCTGCTATGACAACAAATACCGATAATCATTCTATCAAAAGATCGTTGAGAATAAGCTGCTAAACAAATATTGCATGCATAGACAGCTAAAAATAATCGTAACTTCTAAGAGTTCGCATATCGAAGGAGGCGTCAATGCCCAGTAGAATCGATATATGAAAGTTTGCCGATAATTTTGATTCTACGGTAAGTCAAGTAAAACAAATTAAAGCAAAACCCCGCAACAAAATTAGTTTTATCCTTTGCAACTTTGTAGACTTTGCAGGGTTTCAGAAAAAATCATTTGTTGAAAGAATTTTAATATGTTCATGACCATAGGAATATGGTACTATACCAATTAATAGGAAATTTTCGTCTGCTGAAGAAATCAATGTCCGTGAAAAAGAAGTTTAATTTTTCTTCTAACGTTAATCCAAGATACATAACCAAAACAATGCAAAAGGTTATAGTTAGTCCAACAAACATTAGTACTGAGGAATTTACAAGAAGAGGCAATTAATGCACTATTGTCTACAGATCTACATTATCAAGTGAATAGTTTCATAAAGGTTAAATATAACTGTCAATTCCTTGAAATTGACAAAATTTTAAATGATACAGTCACTGCCAACAGCTTGGAGATTCATATAGTTGCCGCGCACCAGTTGCCGTCCGAGGAAGAAATTTAACATAAGTTAAGTCAGGTAAGTCAAATTCAAAAATGGCAGTTAGTTCGATTCTGTTGGCGAGATTATTATAATTCATAAAAGGTGCAATTTAAGCTTTAAATAAAAGAGGTGACGGGCAAAACCTTCTTCTTAATACCAGAGTAGAATTCTTACTATCGAACGTACTTTTGTCTCTAAGCTGCCTTAGATGTTCCGTGAATTACATAATTAAAGGTATTGGCTCCTTTGTGTCATATGGTCTAAAGCTTATCTAACACTTAATGTGTGTGGGATACATAGACCCGTTAATGTACATATTTACATATATACGTTGATCTTGTAGATAATTTAGGTAAAAATATTTGCTTTCAAATTTGCCATTTTTAAATTTGAAACAACGTGGCTGTAAGAGGATGCTTTGAATACACATGACACGTACAAAAGCATTTCGAATTTCCTCTGTGAAGGCTTCATCAGACAACTGCATCAACCTGTCGGCTTCAGATTTAGCTGTCGACCAAACAAATGATGCTTGTCCATTTGGCAGCTAAAATAATTTATAAATAATATGCACATATACATAAAACATTTTAATGAGTACTTCGCAATACCCAGATAAAAATATAATATCATCATGAACATATATATTCAAATGACAAAATTTTCGCTAAATTCGAATAAAAATAATTCAATTATGGTTGTATTAAGCTAGTATTTTTAACCAACAGCAGATTGTTAGCGTAATTGTGACCACACATGTGTTATAACCACAAATTATCGTCCTTGAAAAAGTTGCAATCATGTTAGCTTAACAATATAGAGAAAATATACATTCCTGTCGGACGATGGAGCAAAGAAAATGATTAAGAGAAGGCCAGAACTACTACAAGCGTAGAATAATTATTCAGTAAATGGAAACATATAAACTAATTAATGCAAGATTTCAAGATACGAAAAATGAAACTAGCGGGCTGGTGATACGGATAACTAAATGTAAGCGTGTGGCAGATATAACACACATCGTCCACGCATTGCTACCTCGGTCGCACTCGTACTTAGATTAGCTTAGTTAGCTTTTTCTAACACTTTTCCGAATTCAAGAAATGATAATTTGAGAAAATTGTTTTAAAATAACACATATAACACTCATACCATCAGAGTTTCTCGGAGAAGCGTTGTCATCTTTCTTCTAGAAAAGTAGCACTAGCACAAAACATCGTCCTTGCAGTTGTCATTACATCGCGTCATAACACGACTTCAGCTTGCAGTTAACATTGCCAACAAACATGTCGCTTCTAGAAATCTGCAACAAGATCGTCAATGTGTAATATCCAAGGCTGTATCGTGCATGATTTATGATGGGGAACAATGTCAAGTACGTAAGCCTCGTCCATATAGACGAACTGGTTGTTTTTTTATGACAATTTGGACTGAGAAAATATCCCAATAAAGGCAAACTGGATTACGGGTAAACGTAAAACGCGACCTAGTCAGCGCAAAAAATATAGCTCTAATTGATTTTCTAACGAAGAGCATTTGTTGATTGTCAAAAAACAGGACTACAGACATCATCAATACTTATTAGTTCTTGATAGCTTATATTCCAGATGATTCTCAGACAACTGTAATCGAATGACGGTAAACGTGCAAAATCTTCAAAACTCAATGCACTGGAATACAAGAAAACCGCATGTACAGTAGTACAAAATACTCAACTTTTAAAGAAAAGTAACACCCTCTTGTTTAGCAATAATTGCGTTTTTAAAGAGGCAAACTATCTTTGGTGATCCTGCTATTCATATAACAAGTTGTTTGATTCATTATTAGGTATACCAGATAAGTGACACTATCAACTACTTCCAAATCTGTAATGAGTTGCAGAATTGAAGTGCGTGATCAGTAATCCGGTACACTAATCTAAAATATCCGTTGTCTAGTCAATGTAGACTAGAGAATTTCGACTCCAACATCCTGAGCATATGGAAAATACCGTTGAGCATAAAAATGAGTTTGTGTGATAAATCATTGTGGATTCTGATACGACCAAAATGAAAAATGTTTACAACTTTGGAAAGCAAACAATTTTAAGGGAATATCCATTTGTATATTGTAGTACGACACATTAAATTTATCATTCAACCAAAAGAGATGGCCATTGTGAGACTCATATATAATTTTTTTAAATAAGTGGTTGTATAAAAATTCAGACTCATAGAACTCCAGCTTTGCCTCTAATATGTCATACGGAATTAACTGTCACCAAATGATCAGACAAATGAATCACGCTTTTTCAGCCAATTATAATGGCATCTGATTTATTCGAGTAGTATAACGCCGATAACAGCTCATTCTGTTATAATATTGTGTTCAACATGTCTTTATCATCACTTCAATAAATGAAAACTCAAAACATCAGCGACCACATTTCGTGTATCTGCAATGCTCTGGATAGCGCAGTAATTTTCGAATAAACTCATATCCCACGAATATTATAAGTGACATACAATATCTTTTTGCCGAAAAGCCAAGTCAATACTAGAAACTGTTCAAGTAACGGTTACGTATAAGAACATCCGAATAAACAGATGACAAGCTTACGATAAAACGAATTGTAATGGGTCTCCAATTCCTGCAACTCGCTAGAAAAGGAAGCAATAGGACAAACCTCATCACTGAACTTTGGCTGTAAAATTCTCCAAAGGGCAATATCAAGAGCTCCAGTTACTAACTCAAATGGACCGTTCCAACCGAACGCAAGTAGGAGCAGCTTTTTCACCACGAGACCTTCACACACACAAAATAATGTAGGTCTCTTAATGTAAATATTAATTGTGAATTTACTCGTCGTCCCAACGGAAATTGTACGTGCCTATTAAGAGATTAATTTATTTTGGTAATAATTGCCACGAAATAATGATAACAATAAAGCTTACACGGGAACCTTCGCAACTGCCTTTAATCGGACAGATAGGTAAACCGGGAATGGGCTCCAACAAAAAACAGCCTTTAGATCTCTCCACTGACATAAACCTCATATTTTCCCACAGAATTACTTTCGCTTGATTATTAATGGTACGACTTGACATGACCAAGTGTTCAGTTTCGCGAAAAATTGCGTCTGGCGACGATAGTGATGGAATATTCAAACTTCATTTCCGGCCATTTATAATAAATTTCGTTAGAAACCTGGTGAGCAGGATGCCGAGCAGGCTGTTAAAAAAGTTTCTCAGCCAACAGTCAAGAGAGAATCAATAAAGCTACAACTACAATATTGGTTTTTGAAGCTCCTCAAAGAAGCAGTAGCTGTGAATGAAATATTGGAGTGATAAAATTAATAGGAATACTTTTGTGGATCTAGTATTAAACTCTTAAAAGAGCCACAACTAGTTAATAAAGCTAAGCATAAAAACATCCTATAACAACAAGAAATATCCTTGAAAATATGGAAATAGTGATTCCACAGCAGTATTAACAAAAGCAGATTGCTGGCGATTGCACAACGCATTATAAGGTATTTCTACACTACTACTAGGAAAACGGTCAAAAACGTAGATAAAACCCGCTATAATGATATTTATATTGTATTTCATAACAACTAACCGGTAATAGCGCTACTGGTCCAGTATTCAGAAATCTCTGCCAAGCTGTGTTTGGAGAACTTGCTCTAAAGAATCAAAATAAAATATTCGTGTTTAGCAAAATGCAAACTGACTGATTACATCTCGTTCGGAATACCTCACACACACACACACACACACACATATATATATATATATATATATATATATATATATATATATATATATATATATATATAATACTTTACTTTACTGCGGCTGACTCCTTTTGGAGGATAAGCCGGCTCCAATTTCATGTTTCTTGGGAATTTGGTACAAGTGGTGTCCCCTCTACTCGGATATATATATATATAGTAAGAATAATAGATCAGGTCTGAGTGAACCACAGTATTTGGCCGCTCTGCAAAACTCTGACAGCGATAAAGCGCCAACAGAATTGCCCAATGAGACATAAAGAGCAGCAACACGTCAAAGGTAAGATCCCGTCTCCAGCAATATTGAAATTTTGCCTTTATGTGAACCTTTTGAATTGAAAGCAAAACCATAGTCAACTTACATCAAGAACGACTGTGCCAACGATTGCTCGTTGATTATGGCACCATTCAATATTCTTAATTTTTGCTTGCCGACGAACAAATGAATTGTACCCATCTGCACCAACCTTAAGAGAACGAAAAAGTGTTTATTACAAAGAAATGAAAACCTTAATCACTAGATATAATAATTAACTTTGAAATTAAGCATTCAAAAGCAAATTAAAGCTTAAAACAAAAATGGTGCAAAAATGTTACATTAATCTTAGTAAGCATAGCTACAAACAAGCCCATTAAGCAATATATATATATATATATATATATATATATATATATATATATATATATATATATATATATATGGTAAGCATAAGTACTATGCTACAACAATATCCTGGGGAACTTGAAGTAAACACCAATCCCAATGTATTTAACCAGTCGTCGAACAACATAACAAAACTATCGCCAGTCGTAACGCACTGACGCGATTCGACCTTCCTTGATCATAATCAGAGTACAACGGAAAACTGACTAGCGAGGATCAAACGGCACTGCATATATATGGAAAGAAGAATTAGATATGCGGCTCTCACCTCTAGTAGTCTTGCATACATTGTACGTGACTGGAAATGTCGGCTGCACAATTTATGTGGTCACTAACATTAGCTGTTTGTAGTTTATGATCAAGAAAGGTCGAAATGCGTCAGTGCGTTGCGACTGGTGTTATTTTTTTTCAAATACATTGGAATTGGTGTTTACTTTAAGCTCGCAAACTCGATTTAAATAATTGTTACTGCGACCCGCGCAATCAATTATTGTTTAATTGTATTGTCTCTATATAAGTGTGCGGCGAAAGCTGCAAACAGTTAATGTTCGTGACTGCATAGAAATTGTGCAGCCGACATTTCCAGTCAAGTTCAATGTATGCAAGACTGCTAGAGGTGAGAGCCGCATATATAAATTTGATTTCCATATATA
This sequence comes from Eudiplozoon nipponicum, assembly GCA_029291075.1. Classification (NCBI taxonomy): domain Eukaryota; kingdom Metazoa; phylum Platyhelminthes; class Monogenea; order Mazocraeidea; family Diplozoidae; genus Eudiplozoon; species Eudiplozoon nipponicum. Next base: position 43,468 of record JAQBSW010004554.1, read on the forward strand.
TTCAATGCGGTTTGATCCTCGATAGTCAGTTTACCGTCGTACCCTGATGATGATCATGGAAGGTTGAAACGCGTCAGTGCGTTACGACTGGCGGTAGTTTTGTTATTTTGTTCGACGACTGCTTAAATACATTGGGATTGTTTACTTCAAGCTCGCAAACTTGATTTAAATAATTGTTACCACCACCCATGCAATTAATTATTTTGTAATATGCTGGGGAATCAAATATTAAAAAATTGCACTCTCAATAACAAATTATTTCAAAGACAGAAGGATATTCCAGTGCACGTAAGAAATATGCAATATCATGTACAAATGCGTTTCACGATTACTGGAGACTCATCAGTAGGACACGACACTTCGTCAAAACCCAAATATATATTGGCTTAATCTGGGACAAATGGACGGTGAAATCTCCTATGCGTATGTGTATATAAGCAGTAGATGCAATGTTATATATAGTCCAGCAATGCGTCTTCAAAGCTAACCCACAATATATATATATATATATATATATATATATATATATATATATATATATATATATATATATATATAATACCTTAAAAGGATAGGAAGGCCGTGGTTTGGATGTCTGAAATTTAGCGTGATTGGTGATCTTGCAGAAAAATCTCGCATTAGGAAGTTAAGAATTTGAAAGCCAAATCGGAAAGATGGACAATCTATCTGAGGTGTCTTGGACACAGCTGGTGGTCGAATAATATGAAAATATGCAATCTTGCCCCGAATACAACGCATTGCAGAGTGTGCCAAGCAAATCCCGTCTTTTGAAGATGAGCAAGATTGACAGCACATTTATGTAGTTTCAACGCATGAAAAACTGACTAACTCGTGAGGTAAGGACTCCATATTCCAATAATTTATTAACTGTTCAGGTTTAAGCGGCAGAAGCCCACCATTTGTATGCCTGTCTTGTTTTAAGCTTTAATAAAAAAGACAGCATCGCCAGCCACTTTCCTCCCATTTATCCCCGTAACACACGCATGTGAACACGGAACTTTACGAATCTTAACATTGGAACATGGACCGCTACCTCTCCAACGAATACGCTACGATCTTCCCTTAGATTTGCACAGAGCCTTCAACCGAGGAGGGACTTTAATTTCAAGCCTAGCCATAGCAGATGTGGTGACCTCTTTTATGCAATAAGTACTCCTTATTTGTTGGACTTTTCATGGTTGTATGTGTGCCATTAAATAATACAATTTCATCAATCTACAGTACGGAAATTTGATTCATGTTTAGTTGTCCTGCACTTAGTTGGACTGCCACTCACCTCCGCCGAGCATAAGCATTATTGAATTAAAAATTATACCCAAATGGACACATTCAAAATAACAAAAACACTAATTTCCGAAAATGTATTATTATATAACGAATGGTGCCAAAAGCGCTCTTGTTAAAAATGATTTTGAAATTCTGTCCACCATAATGAATAATCCCTATTTAACACACTGTAAACGTAATCTAATTAAAGCAAGAAAAATCCATGGTTACATTTTTAAAGCTAATCGGAAGTCATGATATTTTTTCTTTTGGGAACCGGTTGGCTCCAACCTGTCGTAAAAAATTTCATACAATAAAACTCACTGGCATTCAAAGGAATACAATTATCATTCCTATGCATGAAAGGAAATTTAATTATATAATTGGTATAAATTTGTGCGGTTATAAGGAATCGTGTTAGCAACCACAATCTCGGTAGAATAAATAGATAAGTCACGCTACATGATTAGTACACAAGCAGAACTATAACTATCCTGAACACAGTTGAGTCCAAGCTGTTATTGCAAGCCATCGATGAACCCAAGCAAGATTACTGGTTAACGTATTTAGACAGGTTCAGATTACTCTGGAACACTTTGTCAAAGCTTTTTAACAGTATGCGCATGCACTACTTATATTTTATCTAAAAGAACGAGAGAACACTTGGAAACGCTCCATTCAGCTCAAATTCAGAAGAACAAATAAACCTGTCGATTTGAGAACTAGTCTTGTCGCTAAGAATCAAAAAGTCGCGCGTTTAATCCGTATAGGTTGTCTTAATCCACAGTGAGTAGTTATTAAATAAGCAAAATTACCGTAGTGTTAAACCTGTTATTTTATCATATGCAAAGGAAATGTTACACAAATACTATTAGTATATACACAAATATAATAAAATCCTTCAATAACAATTTAAAGACATCGACAAATAATTAATTACATAATTTAAATAATTTAACATGGGAATAAAAAACTTTGGCAGTGAACAAAACTCTGCATAACAGAAATAAAAGACGTACTAAAAGGTCGGTTTCAATGTTTTCCAAGGAAGGACTGTCGTTGGTCTTCTCTCCAGTATGTACAGAAATTTGAATACGACTCCCATCACTGGCTTTTTGGAAATTTTCAGGAACCACAATGCTACTTACAGTTGAATTAAAGCGAATTGTAAGAGAAGCAGGAGTTTCAAGTGAATTTAGCCATTTCATACGTTCGAAAAGAGCCAGGCACAACTTGTCGTTTTCAACAATATGTGCTAAAGGCGTAGAAGGAAACAAATTATTGCTATCTTGATCAGAATGTCCGAAATGTTTCGTCTTAGGATACTCAATATCCAAAAAACTTGAGGTGATGGAATCCCAAATCTATATTAATTAGAAAATAAAGTATTATATGAAATAGAAAAATACAATAAAATTTAAATACAATAGCGTAATAAAAATGACCAGATAACCCAAAATTGAACATTTATTATAATGTGAATATATGAAAACTACAATGAATGTCTAATAATAGCACATATGATCGACAATATGCAACAGACAGTGAAAAAATGAAAGAAAATTTGGTGTGTAATATTCAAAATCATATATGAGGATATAAAAAATTAATTATAGATCATATAAATGGTACACAAAATGCGTCTAGTAAAATTTAAGGTAAAAAAAAATTTTCAACGCATAGAGAGCAATCGATCACGCCTTCAGTCTCTATTATCATCTAAACATAATTGACTTGACATGGCATTCTAAATGGCTCTAAGGAACATCGAACTGGTATTGACTGGAACTGAATTAAAGTTGTAAATTACGTTAGGAAATGATTAAATATTGAAAAGTTCAGGAATTTGGTTGAAATGAAGCAACACTAAGCTATTCATAGTCACAATAAAAACAGTCAACATAATAAAAATTGAAATGGATAAGATAACAGTGTCTTTATCAAGCAATCAAGGGTCTGGTATGCCTGAAAACCCCAGTTGAAGCAACTGTACGCTGTTAATCTACTCTTATCTTTAAGATAAAAGTAGAACAATAGATACTTATAGTGAAAATGAGAAAGATACGATTCTTGTGTGTAATAATATTTCATCATAGCTTTGCACATTTAAAAGGTATGACGAATGATGGTATTATAATCTTCACAAATAAAATAAAAACTACGTTCATCGTAGGTTTGCTTAATGATAATTGTTTCAATACTTTGAAAAATTCTCATTTTATGAAAACTAAAAATCCGAATAAGTATGTATTAGGTGTTGCGAACCTAGTAACAAATTAGTTCAGTTATGACCAGAAGGATAATAGGACGATACAATCTCCTAATTTGGGTGAGGAAAGTGGGATAATAGAACGATACAATCTCCTATATTTGGGTGAGGAAAGTGGTTAAAGGGCGTAATACCGGCTCCTACTGATGAGTCACAAGTAAGCACGAAACGAATTTGCATGAGATTATACTTTCCGTTCATGCTGCCTTTGGTTTATCCTTTTGGTCACAACTGAACTAATTTGTTACTAGGTTCGCAACACCTAATACATACTTGCATGTATACAAGTTCTCCACAACAAATATTTAATCCGAATAAGTGTAGGCGTACAGAAAAGTAAATAACCAAATGCTTCAGATTCGTATATAAATAAGGTGAGATAGATTGCTTAATAAATAGTATTGAAAATTGAGAACTTTGGATATTGAAGCAGAATTTTATTAAATAGAATTTATCACCAATATATTTCGAATTCGTACGGGAGAATACATATTACCAAACAAGTATTTTATTAAACAAGCATTGTTCGATCGAGTAGTGATAACTAATACTTAAATGAAGATTTCGAGCTTGATATAACTACCAATCTAATTATATATACAGTTATTAGTATAAACTAAGCGTTGCATAAGGTAGAAAAGAAAGTAACCAAGAAGACTGGTTTCGTCCTCGTTGGGATTTCTTCAAATACTACCCTGTATTATGTCGCGGACGGAGCTCGAATCAGTGCAGACTTCCTACAGATAGTTGTACACTATTCACTGCGCCACCTGACAAAAGGTTATAAATGTTATTATTTAAATGCGAATTTTTGTAAAATGCGGAAGAATGGCTCAGATACAAACATGGCCACTTTCGAGAACAATCCGCAGAAAAAATTCTGGACAGTACCTAAAGTTTTAAAAGATGCATTCGGTTGCGCAGTGCTGTCCTTCTTGTTGTGGATTTGACCGCATTTTTCTTGTGCGGGACAATTGATAGTACTCACAGGTCGGTAAAATCTTGAATTTTTCTCATTTTCAGGTTAAGTAATTTTTGGCCTCAATTGATGGGTTCTCACATGTCCCTTCTTCTTTAAGCCTTCAATTAGCTGATTGTCTGAAAATGACGCTGGAACAAGATTTTCAGACAATCAGCTAATTGAAGGCTTAAAGAAGAAGGGACAAGTGAGAACCCATCAATTGAGGCCAAAAATTACATCACCTGAAAATGAGAAAAATTCAAGATTTTACCGACCTATGAGTACTATCAATTGTCCCGCACAAGAAAAATGCGGTCAAATCCACAACAAGTACTTAAAGTTCCCAATAAGGACAAAGCTGGTTAACTGAATGAATTTTCTTTGCTATCTCATATAGTAGTTAGTTTATAATGGCAAATGTATATATAATTCGACTACTGTTTATACCAAGCTCGAAAATTTGATTTAAATTACTGGTTTAATAGTTATTATCCTATTTAAATATAATGTTCTACAATTTCAATTTCGCATGTCAAATAAAACCAAAAATATCAGGTAAAAAATACAAGCAAATATATATTATAAGTGAAGGCTCATGTTCTCTAAAAGTGATATCAGGAGGCTCCTGTCTCGACTTCACATATGGTTCTTACCCTATTAGGAAAAATTGCAATCCGAACTTAATAGTGTCATTTTGGTTTTCCTGTCTTAGCGCATTGAACCAAACTATCAATCCACATACTCCAGTCTACCAGACAATAAATTACAAAAAAAGGAAACCCTGCAAACAATGAAAATAATATCGTAGAAACAAAATGTAATTAATTGACCTCAATCAACACCAAGCTTCAGTTTTAAACACTCACTGATTGCTCGAATGATGGTAAAACTCTTTTAAGCAAGTTTACGAGCTTGAACAAAACACCAATCCTATCGTATTTTAACAGTTGTCGAACAACAGCAAAATGACCGTCAGTTACACGTATTGACGCGCTTCTACCTCCATCATCATCAGAGTACAACGGCAAACTGAATAGCGGACGAACCGAAATACATATATATATATATATATATATATATATGGAAAGCATAATCAGATATCACCTCTAGTAGTCTTTCGTAAATTTTGACTGGAAATGTCGGTTGCATAATTTCTATGCAGTCACGAACATTAACTTTCTGCAGCTTTCGTCGCATGTATATATGTTATACAACCGAATAATCATGGATTGCTCAGGTAGTGATAACAATTCATAAAATCCAGTTAGCGAGCTTGATATTAACATCAATCCAATTGTATTAAACCAGTCGCACAATATAGCAAAGCACCTGGCAATCGCATGAACTGGCGCGTTTCGAATTTTCATTATGATCATAAGAAGAGGACGACGTACTGGAAAACTAAAACCAAACCCCAATTTAAATATGAAAAATCATAAATGCGGCTCTCATTACCAAAGAAAGGATTGTTCTTTATGTCACCGCCGCAAGCTTCATTTAAGTAGATGTTATCATCACTCATGAAATGAAAAATAGCTTAATTAAATAAACTTTTTGTGTGGCAAAATCTGCAAAATAAGTAACAGCAAAAAACTGTGCAACATACATTGCAGCCAAGTCCAACGAATGCAAGACTTATACGAGTGAGAGGTATTTAAGCTCGCAAACTTGATTTAAAGAATTTTTATCACTACCTACGCAATCAATGCTTGTTTAATTGTATTGTATATATATATATATATATATATATATATATATATATATATATATATATGTGGCAAAAGTCGAAGAAATTCACCGGCCGCAACGACAAAGAAATGGTGCAGCCGACATCTTCAGTTAAGAACAATGATTGTGAGACTATTATAGGTCAAAGACGCATATTTAATCTTGTTTTTCATATATGCGCAATGCAGATTGATCCAAGCTAGTCAGTTTGCCATTATACTCTTCCAATAATAAAGAAAGGTCAAAACGCATCAGTACGTGTGACTGAAAGTAGTTTTGCTATATTGTTCGGTTAATTAATAATAAACAACAAAATTCCAACACGCTCTCCCGACAGGCTATTAACTGCCAAGAGGCAAACTTAGTATTAATTAATAATCCATTTTAACACTTCCTATACGTAAAAAGTAACTCCACTAAATATTCCATGGAAGTCAATTTTAAAAATACACATAAGTGTGCATATTATTAAAAAATTTTGCGGAAAATAGGCACCTTTTTAATGGACCGATTTATTGTGTGCAGGAGCCTTACAACTTGAACTATTTATTTATTTGAGTAATAAGTTTGCTTTCATGTTAGGAATCACTAAACCTTGTTATTTGAAGACACAAGTACAGTTCGGACAACTCCAAACCTTTACATAAATTCAGTAATTCCACAAAAATCTTGAAATAAATAATCAAATTAAGAACATTACTCTACAATTAATAAGCACATTCAATCAACTTATTGACCAGAATAAAACAAATTAAATTAACATTAAAAAGTTTAAAAAAACAAAAAAAGTTGCATAATAAAAGACAACATATAATATCTTTATTTTTTAGCAAGTGGATTGCAGCCCAATAAATGGCAGTGCAACTACAAACTCAATCGTAAATTAATATAAATTCAAATATTATAATAGTTATTATCCAAAATCATATTAGAAAGATACCCGATTAGGCAATAGCATTTGACTATTGAATAAATATTCTTTAAATACATGTATTACTGAAAATAATAATGTTTTGCTTTTCCGAACTCCTAACCCTTTTCTAATTCGGTTATTTGGCTAATTGGATAAAGATACAGAAAATGCTATTAAGACTCACTGCTGCATGTTCTTTCTGAGTACATACGCCATAAACACTCAAGATGTAAGCAATGGTATAAAACTATATAATGCGCAGTAATGAACCCAATTAACATTAGCTTCCATCAATTTTTTTGTGAAACTATTCAACTCTAGGTCTACAGTGCCAATTTTAGTCTCCTCGCTCCATCACCAAAAGACTAGGATACCTACATTACTGTCTTTGAAATATACTGTTTAGTCATAAAACTCATGAATTTGAAATACAAATTTTTATCTTAAAATATCTGAGCGTACCGAAATTGATATAACACAACAATTTATTTCATTATACATACATCCAAAGGAAATTACAAAACCAAATTTGTTAAAATTCCCTTCAAGTTGGCCAATAATTTGATTAGCTGTACACATAGTATGCTAATGACAGACACACGAGCTGATGCACATTCTCTAGCACCTTATAAAATATATTAAACAATAGCAATTGTACCTATAGGATTGTCGTAGGCAATTTTAAATTTGCCTACATAGATGTGTATACTCTACCACCAGGGCTCATACAATAAATTCTTGAACTAAACAAACAAAAACTATCCTCACCTGGTATTCACTGATGATTACTTTCAGTTTCATGCTACAATGCTACTTTGAACAACTACACATCGCAGAAATGACCAATGAGCCAGTAATTATGGATTCCCTCATAAAAGCTACATGCGCTAAAATATCTTCTTGATTTGTATCCTTTGAGTGTTTACGGAGTGCGAGCTTCACATGTTGAATTTCCGCGATTTGTGTTCGCCAGTTGTCGCTTTGTACTATCAGTTTCGCAAAGATCCAATTAATCTCCATTTCCAAGTGTGGCATTGTTTTTGTCTTCGTTTAGGCTAGGTGCAGATTCGTCCCCTCTTAGCTGTTATTATCCTTCTTTTTCTGCGCAATTTTAAATCGGGTAATACCATAATTTTGCGCTTATCTAGTTCTGTTTCCTTCTTTACATTGTTAATATATTACTTTTAAACCTCAGCAACATCTTCTTTATTAAGATCTCTATTATAATTGATGGATAGCCATTTATTTTGAATATTTCCTATAATCTCATCAATTCCCCATCTCTTTATTTCAAATCCACTATTCTAAGACTCCTTAATACCATGGATTTAAGAATGTCTTTCTTCATTCCATACGGGTAGTATGAGAAGAAATTGAGGAGTTCCGTGTAAGTCTCTTTTCTAAAAATCTCTTTCCAATCTGGGTCCATTCCGTTTTATGTTCACATCCAGAAAGGGTACTTCATTATAATTCTCTTTTTCTAATGTAAAAGTTAATTCACCCATCTGGTTGACTAACTCGATATATTTATTAAATGCATTATCACCATGATTCCAAATTGGAAACATATCATCTAGAAATCTCACATACAAGTTTGACTTGAGAGATTTTAACAGAAGATATTTTTTTTAAATAGTGCATAAAAATATCAACGACCGGGCCTGATATTGGCTGTCCCAGAGGAACATAATCAACTTGTTTATAAAATGCTTTTCTGAACATAAAGTAGGTGAAGGACATACAAATATTTTACATTTCCATAATACTTCTTAACGTCATTTGCTACGTTCGATTATTATCTCTAGAACTCAGTCAAAAGCATGCTTTTCTTCTATGCACACAGCGCACTAAGAAACTCATGACAAATTCAACCATAACCCGAAACTTTTAAACTGCAACATAAGACAGCATACTCCACATATCTCGGAAATATCGCATAAACGCAATAACTGCAAACTAACTTTCGCTTTAACAAATCATCTTGGCTTTTATGTAGTCATTTTTATTTAAAGCGAGTGCGATAGAGTTTGATCAAACTTACGTGATACTAAAACAAACAAAAGACTGGAAAACTACATCCTATATGCAGCATTCTTAATCATCAACTAAATAAACAAAATTTATTCGTACACTTAAATACTGTTTGTTGCGAAGAGAAATATATATGCAATTTTGTATTAGGTGTTGCGAACAAAGATGTGATAGAACCGCATTTCCAGTTGAAGTAAAAATGAGTCAACCCGATCAAAGACAAAACAAAATTGGAAATAGTGATAAATCGGATCTTTGTGTAACTGCCAGTGTACAGCTATTACCCGCGTACGCAAAACGCGGCATTGATAACCTAGTAACAAATTAGTTCAGTTATGGCCAGAAGGATAAACCAAAGACAGCATGAAAGGAAAGTATAATCTCATACACATTCGTTTCGTGCTTACTGGCGACTCATCAGTAGGAGCCGGTATTACGCCCTTTAACCACTATATATTTCGGTTAGGAATGTAATGTACATGTTTTGAATATAAACGGTTAATTGTTTGTGTGTGCATGTGCACACGCGTTGCTAAACATGTAATTTTACCGCTTCCTGTTTCTTGTATTATATGTTTAATCTAATTTTATCCCTCTTGCTTTAAAACAAATTGACTATATAAGGAAAAGATATTACAGTCAAGTTGAGTTCTAACGAAAATAAAGTAACCTTTTTAGAACTGCTTTATAATAAATGTATATTTGTTCACATGATTTATTTATCATCTAAAAATAAAAAAATAATATACTAGCTAATGATTCCTAAAAAAAGAGATGTATGTGTAGTAGTGCAGTTAGACAGCATTGACTTCCTGGCTTAATCAGGTTTATATTAGTTCAGGTAGACAGCACTGCCTGCCTGATTAATCATCAACATCATAAACTGTATTATAGCAGCTTTAAATCTTGATATATTATTTTTCTATTTAAACTTCTGGAATAGTATTTAAGCCTTTCTGTACATGTATGAGAGGCGTTCTTACTATTGAACAAAATTAATTCATCAATTATGTTATATAACACACGGAAGTAGTAACGGACATACATGCCTTTTGTGGATATGCACAGTTTATTAAGAACTATTATTCGCAAGAGTTACATGCTAATTGCTATATAAGCAAACAATGTTTCATCGTTATGGTATCTCATGAAAACGGAGACGTAGCCATTATAGTCAAATTAGATGCACTTTAACACTGATTAACGGAAATTAGCTTATATTATAGAAGTCAAACTATAAGTACGAGACGACTAGGATGATGGAGCAATTTGTGGCGGTTCAACTGGTGTTGATCACTACAATATGCATATAGTATAATAAAGTTTAATCTTTCGAGATATCAAATAGAGCAGAAAAGTATTGAACTCGTTGATAACACCCAAGACAATAGCATCAAGATTTATATTTTAAATTAACCGAGTCAACATGTTAATTTCAACTGGCTTACCTCAAAAAGCACAAACTATGAGCATCAGAAGTCATTAAAATAAAATAAAAACTATACATTTCTAATAAATAAATGTATATTTTGTTCAGGTAAAAGTCATAGTAACTTCAAGTCCTTCAAACAAAGCATAAACTTATTTTCTATTTATACTTTTAATTTTTAACTTCACGTAACACGCTCCTGGAGTGCAACGCCATATATAATCACAAGGTGCTTTTTATTCTTACAATAACATATATAGGACAAAATACAAGGAATCTAAAATGGGAATAAAAGATGACGTAAAGGACATTTAATTGAGAAGTAAAACATATAACTTCAAATACACTGACAGAATAGATATATTTATACGTTAATTTTCATTTATCTTTTAGGCAAACGCATTGATTTTATCAAATATCTGATCAAACCATCAACAACTGCATCCTAAGCTATTGGATTACATTCCGTAATTGTGCCTTTGCAAATGGTCTAACTGCCTATTACCAAATTTCTTTCAAAGAGAAATAAACACAAATGAAAATATCAAGATACAAAACAAAATTAGTCTTACGTATGAATGTCTGTGACGGCGACTAGTAAAATAAAATTGTTTATAATAATAGAGCGTGTAAGAATATGCTCAAAAGACTTGCAACTTATTGCATAAGAATGCCGGTAGGAGAATAGAAATATACAAAATAAAAGGCCTGAAGAAGTGACGACAGATAGACCGACTCTTCAATCGCTAATTAGGATTGACATAAACCAGTACCAATAAAATAAAAAAAGAAAAAGACACAAGCTAAAGCATTATAAGTAACACAAAACAAAGAACTGATCAATGATAGAACATCTGAAAACAATCATTGAATTAAATATTCGAAAATAGCATTAGATAGTTGGTCCTTAGCCATTAGCAAACGTAATTCATTGCACAAATGTTGCGCAAATCTAATTACTAACTACTATAATTGAACATTAAAATTCATGTTTTTAAAGTTAATTTTTCAAATATTATATCTAAATTGAAAATATAGCACAATACTGTATACGGAAAATGTAACAACTATAAGCCTCTAATGCAGCACGAGATTGAGAAAGCGGTTCACATACTTCTTTAACAAAATCATATTCGAGAACTCACAAATGGTTCCTTATTCACACGTAATGCTCTTTTTTATCCCTAGGCTTTTAACCAGTTTCTGAACGTAAAATTTCTTCTTGCCAAGCCTTCAAATTAGACAAGTTGCCTTATACTCCAAACATCACATTTTGGCATCCCAGTACCATTCCTGTTTACTGCAATCAATAATTAGCTACAAGGTCATCATTTTATTCCAGGAAACTCGAAAATTCTGATGAAAAATCTAAATGTGGTCCCTCTGCTCTATCTAACAGTCTAAATTTCGTCCAGCTGAAGATTTGACTCTTCACAAGCTTCAATTCAGTCGAATTCATCCCAGTCAATCCTACTTTACAGAAACTAGAATATTACGACAAAGAATTCCGACGGGCGATGTCTGAAGCTGGTTCTGCCTCGTCGTCTAAAAAAGTCTCAAATTCGTTCAACCGACGAAAGTAAATCCTGAATTGACATTCTGACTCTTCAAAAGCCTTAATCTGGTCGATTCATACCTAGAAAAAAGGAATCTATCACTTCTCAGAACGAACTATCACGAAGTTGATGACAGAGCTCTATCACAACTCTCATCAGCTTTATCGTTAAATACTTGGCTAGTCACTATTTCATTCAACTTTACATATCCCTACTTTTTGCAATGTATCTTATCATTTTAATTGTTCTGCCTAATTGCCTTTGTTGCCAAATATATTTATAATTATAAGCACCTCGAACGTACGAAGGAACCAAAGACGTGTTTAAACAAAAATAAACTTTTAAACTTGTATTCATTTCAATGGTGTTAAGATATACAACTGACATGCATTGAATGTACAGCGCTAACACGGTCCTCCTCTAAAAGGCGCCATACATCAATATCATTCAGAAGCTTTTTAGTCGAATTGTTTACGGCCGACACTCTGTTGCTTATCAAACCATTTCTTAATTCAGGTGGCTTTGATGAGTCAAGCAACAAAATCTTCCTGTTTTGTAACACGTTGGAGCTGGCTTAAAATTATAAACTTCGAATTACCTGCAAAACATGCTAAAGAAAATCCGACCAAGCCCCCACCAACAATTGTCACATCATATTTACTCGTTTGACATAACTTCCGCAATGAAGGGATGTTCCTATTGACAACCGACTGAGACATAACTGTTTAAACTAAATTAGATCAATTTCTAATTATTTTGACAAAAATATAGAATTAAAGTTAACAAATATCAACAATTGTGGAATAAATTGGTCATGATAAAAGGTGCTTATTTGAAAAAGTAGTATTTATAATACAAATTCTATTTTGTCCATATACATAGCAAGTAAGATTGCTTCAGACATTTACATCAACAACAGTCGATTTTATAAATTATGAGTAAAATATATATTTATATAAATATCATCTAGACGAAATATAAATATATAGATAAAATTTGAAAAACAAAATATTAAAATTTATGGTAAGACTTTAAAAATAATTAAAACTCTATATTTTAATTCTAAAGTTAGTTTTGAATTTGTGATAAATACTTTAAGGTGCGACTTTTGATGACACACATATTTGAATTTTGGTTATTAATGTGTAAACGCCTGTAAACGCCCCGGCTTCAAGTAAATGCCGTACGACGTTACAAACTCGGTTAAGGTGCTCTGAATAGAGATTAGTTACTGATATGAGGGCCCTTAAGAGGGCCTTGGCGGCGTTCGCGTAAGTTATATATATGTAAGTTGATGTTCTGTTCCTTGGGTGGACTCTGGTTGTGGTTCCTGCTGTTGTTATCATGTGTGTACAACTTGGTTGAAGTTCTGCATTAATTGGCTCGTCTTGCTGGCTGAAGTGCAACACGGTGAGTCACGAATGTTGCCAATTGTTGCTGAAACAAATCAATATCCAGCGTAGGTATTGACAGCCGACAGCACGCAAATTTGTAACACGAAGCAGAACGCAGATACGACCAACTGACTTGCATGGTAAATTACCGTGCTTAAATAGCATGCAATATGTGTACTTGCACACTATTGGTTAAACGTGGTTAAACGTGGTTAAACGTGGTTAAACGGCAATTTTGCTTTTTTTCTCATTGGTGCAACGTAAATAAATTTGAATTTAATTTACGCAATATGTCGGCGATTGATTTGTGTCGTTACAACACTTTCCTCTCTGAAAAAAAAGAAAAAAATATTCCTCTCTGCGAGGCTAGATAAGAAATGCATGACAGAGTTCGAACCAAGTTAAGCAAAAATATGATGAACCATAATTGCTGGGCTTAAATATGCTTGTTGGTTGCTTCAACAATGATATGATGCCAGGTAACCACTAGGAATTGCTACACAAATTGTTAGCTCTAGTGGTCGGTCATAGCACGTGAGGCAAAATAGAGCAGTGTAAGTTTTTGGAGCCGCAGCGTGAAGATTTCGAGGTAAATCGCCTCTGAATCTGCCAGGTTTAAGTTAAAACCTAAGCAGGTTGGATCGTCGTCAATGTGTTTGTATACGGCCAAAGGAGCTAGAGTGCTCGACGTTGTGGTCATGACATTTGTAGAGTGGTCTTTGTGCAATTGATAAAGTTGAGATATGCATTGAAAGTGGCCTGTGCCATGATATGAAGCTGATCACTACTTAGAGTTGCTACACGAAAGCGTTAGCTCCAAGTAGCTGGTCATACCAAAATAGGCAGTATGATGTCATGTGTGAGAAATACATTATAATGTAAAAATATATACATTAAAATCAAAGGTAGCTGCATAAAAATATGTACACGAACATTGCCTCAGAGATGGCATAATACCAAAGAACTGTTCAAAAATGCTACACAATTGTTAGCTAAGAACAGCTGGTTATGCCACGTGAGACAAATACTAAAAATAACGAAAGGTTAAAAAATTTTTATAGTTAATGTTAATGTTTAAAAAAATTAATTACGCGTTATACAAAGCAGGTTATTGAGATTGTGGGCAGACGGAGCCTGAGACGTGTGTAGAAGGTTGAACGCTCTCAGGATCAGGTGGTTCGATAAACGGTTTCAACCTGTCTATGCTTACTGATGTCGGTGTAGCGCCTTGCATAATGATGAAGTATTTTGGCTGTCTGAGTAAAATCGGGTAAGGACCGCGATACTTGGGTTGTAGTGGTGCAACAGCATTATTGTTGCGAACGAGTACTCTCTTGCAGCTGTGGAGCTGTGGGTGAACGAAGACTGGACGAGGCGTGTGTCTCGGCTGCTGTTCGGACATGTTACCGAAATGAAGTCGAAGGCGGGTAGCTTCGTCTTGTGGGTCATCTTGTGCCGGTAGTAGACGTGGGAGCTGACTAGGCAGGCGTAGATCCATGCCATACAAGAGTTGTGACGCAGACGTTTTAATGGATTCACGAGTACGGGAACGCATGGCAAGCAGAACTAAAGGTAGTGCATCGACCCAGTTGCCATTAATGGACGAGGATGCTAAAGCTGCTTTGAGTTCCCTATGCATTCTCTCTACCATGCCATTAGCTTGGGGATGGTAGGCAGTCGTCTGGCGTAAGATGCATCCCATATACCGCAAGGTGGTTTTATAACGATCAGATGAGAAGCAAGTGCCTCTGTCCGTGATGACCTCATTCGGAACACCATAATTGGAAATCCATACAGAGGTAAAACCGTTAGTTACTTCGTCTGCAGAAATGGTGCCAAGAGGTAATGCCGCAGGCCACCGTGTAAATCTATCGATCATAGTTATAAGGTAGCTGAAACCTTGAACCTTTGTCAGATGAACTATGTCGATGTTGACGATGGCTAGGCGAGAAGTAGATCGAAAATGTTGCAACTTAGAACGAGTGTGTCGTGTGATCCTGTTTTTCTGACAAATAGCACACTCTGAGACCCATCGTTTAACATTCTGCCTAAGTCTGTGACCCCAGAAACGATCTGCAAGAAGTCGGACAGTCGCTTGGCTTCCTGGGTGAGAAATTGAGTGAATTGAATCGAAAACTTTTCTCTGAAGGCTGGTCGGCAGAACTGGCTTGTTGGGCTGCGTACCCGTGAAGTAAACAATTGGTAAGCCTTCCCACAGACGGCATATGAACTTGGTTGGGTGACGGGCTATTGATCTTTGAATGTGAATGTCACCGCGTTGTTCAGTTCGCAGGAGATTTGGCGTTAGTGCAGGTTCACTGAGTGCCACGGAGTTGACAGTAAATGGTGACGGCGAAGATGGTTGAAGAGAGACGTCTGGCCTGGACAGGGCATCTGCAATGGTGCATGATCTGTGAAAACAACAAATCTGCTACTGCCAATGATGCTGATAAAATGGCGCACTGCGTCGTGGATGACGAGAAGTTCTCGGCCGAAAGTGTCGTACCTCGTTTCTACTGGTTGGAGAGTACGCGAGTAGAAACTGATAGGCTTCCGAACTCCGTCGATCTCTTGTTCCAAAGTGGCTCCAATAGCGAATTCAGAAGCATCTGTCGTGAGTAGAAATGGCTTTTCGAAATCTGGATGCGTTAGCATTGTGGCATTTGCTAACGAGTTGATGGCAAGTCGAAGTAATTCCTCGTCTTCGGATGACCAAGCAATGATGGAATTCTTGCTAAGTCCTTTTCGGTTCCGCAGGTGCCTGCACAAAGGATAAAGTTGTTTTGAAAGGCCTGGAAGGAACTTGCGATAATAGTTTAGTACTCCCAGGATTTTCTGCAAATCGCTCAAAGTCCTTGGTGACTTGATATTCTTGATTGAATTCGTCTTTGACGGCAACGGTTGAATACCTTGGGCCGTGATACGATGCCCTAAGAAGTCGACGGATGAAGTTGCAATCTGCGTCTTGTCACAATTGATCTTGAGTCCGTGGTTGGATAAGCGTGAGAGGACATTTCGTAGATGTTTCGCATGAGATTCTAGATCTGGACTGAATACCATAATGTCATCGAGATATGACATACAATAAGCAGAGTCGTCGCGAAGTATGTTGTCTATGAATCTTTGAAATGTCTGAGTAGCACACTTGAGTCCAAAAGGCATGTAAAGATATTCAAAAAGGCCAAATGGAGTGATGACTGCAGTTTTCTCGATATCCTCTGGTGCTACCGGTATGTGATGGTACGCTTGTCTGAGGTCAATCACTGAGAAGAAATTGCTGCCGTTGAGTTTTTCAAGTAAAGTGTTGATATTTGGAATAGGATATGCATCAGATTTTGTCACTGAATTTAGCTTACGGTAGTCTCCACAGGCTCTGTACGATCCGTTTGATTTAGAGACTAAGTGCAGTGGTGACGCCCATGAACTTTTCGATGGTCTGATGATTCCCTCTTCCAAAAGCCTTGATAATTCTTCTTGGGCAGCTTTCAGCTTAGCAGGAGCCAGTGCTCGCTTCTTGAGTGCAGTAGGTTGTCCTTCTGTGACGATATGATGCATCGTGTTGGAGACTCGTAGCTCTGACTTGTTAAGATAGAAAAGCGATTTGTATTTTCGAAGAGCTGCTGATATCTCTGCTGAATGATGCACTGGGGTTGGCTGAATGACCTGTAACTCCAAACGCTCGAAGGCAAGTGTCCAAAAATTTTGTTCAATTCCTGTGGAGGGGTCGATGATATTTTGATTGGCAAGATCAACAATGAGCCGAAATTTCAGAAGGAAATCAAGGCCTATTATATTATGTGAGACCTTGGAAATGATGAAGTTGTGGGAAAATTCACGTCGTAGACCTATGTTGAGTATGCGGTATTGGCAGCCATAAGTTGGTATGGGCTCGCCTGTAGCTGTTGCGAGAAGAACGCCTAGCGACTTCTCGGCCATTGAATCACCTTTGAGAACTGAGACTGCCGCACCTGTGTCTACGGTTTTGAAATCAAGAAGGTGCAGAAGTTCGTTGGGCTGTTTGGCCGGGTCATGCAAACAAATAGGCTGGTGGAGTTGCCTTGATGCGCACACTGGAATAATTGTAATTACCTGATCTGCGTTTTGACTAACGCAGCTTTCATTGTTCCAGTAATTTTCTTTTTCCATGATATTTCGATCTTCATTACCGAAGATCTTCATCAGATGCATTTCACGAAACAAATGAAGCAAGCGCGTTATTTCCTCTAGTCATAATATTTATATACCCCAGACTGACCTTTCATTGGTTATACGTGTGTCACTTGTGTGTGTGTGCATTTTCATAACTGTTGTTTTCATCTAACTAATTTAGACCAGAGTGGCTAAATAATAATTGATCAATTGCATGCAATAACTAATCGTTTTTTTAAACACACTCAATGTAAATGACGTAACTGAGATGGGGAGACCCATAATTCAGAAACACTCGTCATAAAAACATGCCATGAGTGATAAGACCAGAAGTCCGAAACGACTAATGCACATGTTAATTTACAATTCAAACCTGGTTGTACTCAAGATAGAAGTTAATAACAGTTAATGGCGCACTCCACTTGTCAATAGTGTATGTGTATGCATAACTAAAAACTTAGTTAAATTATTTTATTTGTTACATAAGTACGTACATCTAAGGTGACTAGATCAATGACATTAATTTACCCTTTCACGCGTCAGGGCAAATTATTACGCCTAACTATCTGTATTATTAGAATATTTCCAATGGTTAGGGTGGGGGTGTAAAACAGAAAATTAAGGTTGAAATCCTATTTGTTTTAAAATCAAATGAATAGTTAGAGATGAAATTTTGAAGACTATATTCATAATAATTGTTTATTCATTTGTTGAATAAAAGCCCACTAATTAGTCAATCTTAATCTGATGTTCTTAATCTTTTACTGGAGCTAGCTTCAGTTACCAATTCATGCAATCGCCTTTTTCTTCCACTAGCTAGTGCAGTATTCCAAATCGGACCTAAAGATTTTTCAACAGCTGTTTCATTCATAATATTATCTCTAGATTTAATTTCTATAGATTCCCTAATCAATCTCGTCATCCTATTACGACTACATATTGCTATGCGTTTGCATTCCTCCCAGTCGATAGTATGCCCAGTCTCCACTACATGACGAGCAAGATCAGATTTAGCAATATGTCCATATTTACACGCAGTTTTATGTTCACCTCTTCTTACTTTGATTGGACGCATGGTTTCACCAACATACTTGAGACTGCAATCATTGCATGGGATCTCATACACTCCTGAAGTGTCTAAGGGTTCAATCTTTTCTTTTTGGTTAGGGAGTATAGTGCCTAGTGTAAGGGGCTGTTTTAAAACGGTCCTTATATTGTATTTTAAAGCTATTGATTTCACTTTCCTACTTAATATAGAGTCCGGTAATACCATGACCTTCCGCTCTTCCTTATCCTTATCCGCTTTTTTGTATCTCACACTAGGATTAAATTTCTTCACCATGTCCCTCATTGTTGTATCTATTAAATGAGGAGGGTAACCATTAGTCTTAAATATATCGCGTAGTCTGTCTAATTCTAACTTCCTATGCTTTATATCTGTTAACTTGAGACTTCTTAATGTTAATGACTTTAAGATACCGACTTTCATACGAAACGGGTGATTGGACTTGAAATTAAGAAGGATTCCTGAATAAGTATCCTTCCTATAAACATCTCTTCCCAATTTCAAACCATTTCTAATTAATTTGACATCTAAAAATGGTAATTCACCCGACGATTCCCTTTCTAAGGTAAATTGTAGTTCACTCATTCGATTAGCTAAATTTAAGAAATTTACCAATTTATTGTCACCATGGTTCCATATCAGTAATATATCATCCAAGAAACGTAGGTACAGTTTTGGTTTCAATGGAGTCTTATCCAACAGATTATTTTCCAAATAATGCATAAAGATATTGGCTATTGGGACCGATAAAGGTTGTCCCATTGGAACGCCTCTAATTTGTTTATAAAATTCCTTATGAAATTTAAAATAAGTGGAGGACATACAAATACACATCATCTCCATGACGTGTCCTAACGTCATTTTGCTTCCTTCTAATATTAGTGGGTGATCAACTAGGAAACGTCTAAAACAATCCAGAGCCTCAGGTACCGGTATATTTGTGTACATAGATACTACATCTAAGCTTACTAATCTATCCTTTTCATCTAGTACATATTTATCAATAATTTCAACCAAATGATATGAGTTAAGCAAGGTATGTTCTAAGAAATAGGAATATTTTCTTATTCTATGGCACAAAAACTTTGAAATTTTATATGTTGGGGAGTGTTGTACATTCACTATAATTCTTAAAGGATTACCCGGCTTATGCACTTTAACCAAACCATAAACTCTGGGTGCAACCGTATCTCTTTGAATGAGAGTGTTACCATGCGTCGAATCCAATTCTTCATTAGCAATCATTTTATTGATTAATAATTTTACTTGCCCTTGTAACTTATCAGTAGGGTCTTTTGTTATTTTAGTGTATACTTCAGCATTACTTAACTGTTCTATCATTTTATTGTTATAATCAGATTGATTCATCAGTACTGTAGCTCCTCCTTTATCCGCCTTAAGACATATAACCTTATTTGATACTAAATCTTTTCTGAGACGTTTAATTTCATAATTAGGCTTAACTTTATCCTCTTTGTGTGTTAAAACCAATGAGGCAACGTCTAATTCAAATTTCACCTTATCATTATCCGAAAGAAGCTTTGCCGTTTTGACAGCCTCAGTAATTAATTCGTTTCTAACCGATCTTTCATTAGGAATAGCCATGTTTAAACCACGGTTAAGTAGTTCAACTTGATCCTTCTTAAGATTTAATGTTGATAGATTTACTATTCTATTAGTCCCGATTAAATTATCACTTTCTTGGGGTCTATAAATTCCCAAGTCAGCTAATTTTTTATCGTGTCTAATTCTTACTTTTTTTATTTCTCTATTACGGGCTTTATCACTGAAATCCTCAATGCATTTAAAATCATCTACGTGCAAAAGAGAAGTTAACATCGATCTTAGTTTAGTTTTTTTCTGAATAAGTATAATCTTACGTTTAACTAAATCACGAATCAAAGTTTTTATAATATTTATACAAAGGTCATGCTTAAGAGACATGCCATAAGCATTTAGCTTAAAATTTAGTTTAAAACGAAAACATTTAGGAATAACATCATGTTTTAAACAAATACTTAAAAAGGAAATATTTGTAAATATGGACATATTGCTAAATCTGACCTTGCTCGTCATGTAGTGGAGACTGGGCATACTATCGACTGGGAGGAATGCAAACGCATAGCAATATGTAGTCGTAATAGGGTGACGAGATTGATTAGGGAATCTATAGAAATTAAATCTAGAGATAATATTATGAATGAAACAGCTGTTGAAATATCTTTAGGTCCGATTTGCAACACTGCATTAGCTAACGGAATGAAAAGACGATTGCATGATTTGGTAACTGAAGCTAGCTCCAGTAAAAGATTAAAAATATCAGATTAAGATTGACTAATTAGTGTGCTTTTATTCAAGAAATGAATAATCGATTATTATGAATATAATCTTCAAAATTTCATCTCTAACTATTCGTTTGATTTTAAAACAATTAGTGCTTCGCACCCCCACCCTAACTAATTGAAATTATTCTAATAATACAATATTTATAAGTAATAATTTGTCTGACGCGTGGAAAGGGTAAATTAATGTCTACTCACTGCAGTTTCATTTAGATGAACGTACATGTGTATCAAAAATAATTTAACCAAATTTTTTAGTTATGCATACACATACACATTCACATGCTTGGCGTGCACTAATATCTGTTATTAACTTGTTTATTTTGAGTTCAATCTTGTGGTTTGAATTGTAATTTGACATGTACATTAGCCTATCGGACTTCTGGTTTTATCACTCATGGCATGTTTTTATGACGAGTGTTTCTGAATTATGGGTCTCCTCATCTCAGTTACGTCATTTACATTGAGTGTGTTTAAAAAAACGAATAGTTATTGCATGCAATTGATAAATTATTATTTAGTCACTCTGGTCTAAATTAGTTAAATGAAAACAACAGTTATGAAAATGCACACACACAAGTGACACGCGTATAATCAATGAAAGGTCAGTCCGGGGTATATAGATATTATGACTAGAGGAAATAACGCGCTTGCTTCATTTGTTTCGTGAAATGCATCTTATGAAGATCTTCGGTAATGAAGATCGAAATATCATAGAAAAAGAAAATTACTGGAACAATGAAAGCTGCGTTGGTCAAAACGCAGATCAGGTAATTACTGGATGAATTGTCTTTTCTACACTATACAATTTTTAGTTTATACTGACTGAACTGTTATTGAATTTGTATTAACGAACAGTATTAAGTCATTCGATATAAGAGAGAGCTCATTTTTTACATATATGTTTAGCTCGCGTTTTTGTTGTTAGAACTATCCATAGTTATGTATTAGGGCTGCCCGAAATCTCTGCATTTTGAATTCTTCGAGTAACAATTTCAGATGATGCTTCCGATTTAAGTAGCATATTGACATATATCGTATTTTGTTTGTGTATAGTTTTATTGATCAATATATATTTGTGTAGACTTCATATTTTCTTCAACTAAATTTCGGTATACTCGTTTACCAATAAGCATATTTAATACAACGTCAATTCTTGAAGTTGAAGTGCTTCACATCAAATTTTCCTTATTGGAAAGGATAAACTGGGCAACGTGTAATTGGGACAGCGTTTTGATAATGGATGTACTGTCTTGACCATGTCTGTTTCCGATATATTTTCATTTTTAGACTGTCATCCTCTTATCTCAATAGCGATAAGACTAAGGATTCTTGCACTCGCAAATAAACTGAGTACGATTGACGAACGATTTTGTTGCTTTGCGTCAAATTTTACTGTTATGGAATTTATTAAAAAAATTGTATGGACGGATCTTTGTTCAATTGCTTCACAAACATTTTGAATCATACGCCGTATTAGATCCTCGGTAGATAAAGATCTGTCTTCATTTCCTTGGTAATATAATTAAGCAATAATTGATTACGCGGGTGGTGGTGACAAATCTGTAAATCAAGTTTACGAGTTTGAAGTAAACACCAATCCCAGTGTATTTAACCAGTCAAAGAACAACATAGCAAAACTACCGCCATTCGCACGCACTTACGCGTTTCGCCCTACCATGATCAATATCAGAGTACGACGGCAAACTGACTAGCGAGGATCACACATCTTTGCATTTATATGGTATGCAAAATTAGATATGTGGCTCTCACCGCTAGTAGTCTTGCAAAAAATGCACTTGTCTGGAAAAGTTGGCTGCACAATTTATATGCAGTCACGAACATTATCTGATTGCAGCTTTCGCCACAAATAAATATATAGACAATCCAATTACACAATAATTGATCGCGCGGGTGGTGGTTGAATCCTCGCTAGTCAGTTTGCCGTCGTACGCTCTTGATAATCATGGTAGGTCGAAACGCGTCAGTGCGTGCGCTTGGCGGTACTATTGCTATGTTGTTCGATTACTGGTTAAATGCAATGCGATTGTTGTTTACTTCAAACTCGCAAACTTGATTTAAAGATCTGTTACCACCATCCGCGAAATCAATTATTGTTTAATTGTATTTCTTATATATTTACTTGTGGCGAAAGCTGCAATTAGTTAATGTTCGTGACTGCATAGAAATTGTGAGCCGACATTTCCAATCAAGTAAAAATTGATAGTTTTTGCACAACATCTGTCTGTGGCAAGAGCTCCTAAATGGGTAAAGATACCTGCATACAGGCTCAATTGAAATTGAAAGCGTTTTATTACCATGCCGATTTCGTTATGTTAATATATGTCTAGTTGAAGATTTGTGTGCATAAACAGACTTTTTAGGTTACTTCATGACAGAATGTGCTCTGACAAGCTTAAGTTTACTTCTCCACTGCATATGATTAAATAATATTGTCCACAATTACCACTCTAATAGTAAATAAAGATGAATGCTAGGTAAATAAAGCTTTGATGTGGATTTATTCAAAAGTGGAAAATATAAGAAAATCAAAGTGAAACGAAATCGTCCTTTGATGTATTTTAATGTCTCTTCACCTTGATTTTTTAGAAGGGTGTACAACGGTTTGTAATCTATCGTACAAAAATTCAAAACAGATTTAATTTCTTCAGTCATTTTATTTTCATCTGTACAATAACATGGGTAGTTGTTACTGATAAATGTATTACGTTCATTATCCAAAACAGTCTGAAAACTATCAGGCACACAAATACAGATAATACTTGGAAAACTTTTTATTCCATGGTTTAGTCAGACGGCATAGACTTCATATGCATTAGCATAATATTTCAAGTAAAATGTCATTATCAATGAGTAATTATCATTATCAAACCTTTGCTATACACAGGAGACTACACAAACCAATAAATATTTTGATATCCTAAAAAACTAATTATCAATATTAAATATGCTATGTAAGAAGAATAAAGAATTTACCACAGCACGCAAGCCAACTTAATAAGACACGGTAGTAATGACCGATTAAAGGCACTTGTTTACTGTGGAACACCTAACATATTTTTAATACTTTTGAAATGCGAGCTTTAATAAAATTTATTGTACCCTTCCTGTGTGCAAAAACAAAAAGAAATTTTATCAGATATAAGAAACGTTTCTTTCGCATTGTCTTCTCAAATATCTACTAATTAATATATATTTATATATAAAT